>JBCAUI010214417.1:0-16738 GCA_038406195.1 Haplosyllis anthogorgicola
ACTTTTTGCTAAATTTTGGGCGAAAATGGGGTTGGTGCCCCCCCCCCCCCCAACGGGCCGGGCGCCCCCCCCAACGGGAAATCCTGGATCCGCCACTGCTTGGCATTGTGTCCAAAGAATTCTCTGAAGCGTGTGGATGAATACGAGACTAGGGTCAGAACATCGGGCCATTGCCAGAAACTTGACCGAATTTAAAGACAATTTTATCCTCAAATGGAAATAACAATTCACGATGGATCTTGCAAATCGGAATTCTAATTCTGAGACGTGAATAACATTTTAGTCTGCAAGGAACTTGCGGTATTATTTCTCATTAAAAACACCGTTTAAAATGGCTAGTGATGATTTATTCAGCAGAAACTGATCAATTTATAATTGAAATTTAATGACGAAATTTCCCCCGAGATGGTACATCTCAATGCATGTGAGGAATTACTCCGCTTTGGTAACGAATGAACAACCACAGATTACGTGTTGAGTAGGTTGCTGTGTATTTTTATTATCTTAATTCTGGGTTCTTGATAACTAAATCTTGAGGTGATTTATACCTTTAACAGTTTGTTTAGAAAATTTGTAAGAGATAAGACCGAACAAAAGTTGGCACCAATGTTTTAGAACTACACAAGGACTTGTGTCATCGGAATACAAACAAAACGTTACCCCGGTACTTTTTGTAAACTTAAATATTTCAGTTCGGTTGGTAATGCAAATAATATAAACCAAAGTTATTGAATCTTTCTTTACTCTCGTCATGTTGAATGGGTTTAAAACAGAGGCATTTAAATTTATATGATTTCACAATCACACACCAGGAATGAATTGCTGAGTTTTTGAACTGGTACTTTCTGCCACTTTCTTTAACTTATTTGGTATGAAGAGAATGTCGCATGAATTGGTTGCCTCATTTTGGTTTAAAATATTTGCATTATTGCCTTGAGATCAGGATGAAACGGAACATTGGAGCATTACATGGATAATGTTTAGTTTGTATTGGAATGGTTGTGATCAACATTTATTTTTCTTGGACACCTTTAGTGGTCTACATTTTCAATTAGTTTTTGGACTGTATCCTAAAAGTTTTAATAAGACACCTGCATCAGTTCAAGGGAAGTAATAAAACAATGTACACCAGATCATGAATGCAAAAAGAGTTCCATGCTGAGACATCATACGTCTGAAATTTAACATAAAATTAAATTGTTGCAGGATGTTAAATAATTGATAGCAATTTCATGATCTGTAGAAAATCGTAATCAATTTAAGACTGTTTCAACATTATCAAGCTGTAGTCCTGTAAAAGTAATGTAGAGATTGTCGGGGGAAACATTAACAAAAAATATGTACAGTACGAGAGGATTTTTCAAGAAATATTCACAAATAAAACAAAAAGAACCTGACCTGGATGGTTTAGTAAACGTGGGAAATTTCAAGGTAAAGTTTTCTAGCTGCTTAAAATTGTGTCAACTGAATGAAAGTATACGATATAAATGTAAGTTTGCATGGATGAACTTCTAATCCGCAAGAAAAAATTCAGAAATTTTGCAATAATTCAATAATTTCTCATCAATTACCATTTCTTGAAATTGATGTTCGACTCTTTGTCAATGACAGAGTACATGGAACAATGGCAATTAGATCGATGAAATGTTACACAACTAAAGAGAAATTGCAAATTCTCGACACAACTTTGACTGAAGACAAAAACATGAAGTCTCCCACGTTGCCAATTTTCACAAACTATCTCAATGTCTTCAGATCATATTGAATATCATAATAATACACAATGATAATAGAAATCTGAGATAGAATAGACCCATTCTGTAATTTAATAGTCTTGTTACACACAATGTTTTTTCGATACGTACTTTGTCAATGTTAACAAGCAACGTTATAGTCAATCAATTCTGGATCATACCTTTAAAAATGGAAAATGGACAACTTCAGCTGAATAGAAAGTTTGGCTATCGTGTCACAAAAAGTTCAAATTAATAATGTCTCATCTCTGTAATTGAAAGATGGAAGAAAAGGATTCAAATGACAATTTTCTAGTGATGTACATGTATCCAACCGTCAAATCATTTAGACCAGTACAGGCTTCGTTACAACATCCGTGGTTAAACAATATAAAACGAATCAGCAATATTCAGGTAAAAAATAGATCCAGATGGACCTGAGCTCATTTGGCATTATCATAAAACTTAGACAATAAAGGTTACAATATCACATGAATACAAATGAAGTGTCTAAGATCAAATCCCAAATAAGTCACCTTTGAAATACATAAATATGGCTGCCAAACTGCAAATATAGGTGGCATCCATATAATTTTTATAGGAAATAAGGAGGCTGTATAGATACACAATGCTGCCAAACTTGAAGTTTGTATCATCAACCGCATCTCCAGGAGAAAGGTTCAAAGAAAAACACAAATATAGCTGCCAATTTGAGAATAATGGTCACAGCAACATAATTTTTGACAGGCTTTGAGATAGGACATAAGTGCATATGTGTGTAAGATAAGAAGTCTCTATGATCAGTAGTGTGCTCAGGGCAGCTGTGCACAGACGACGACAATGACGACGACAATTCATGATTCTATAGGCTCTTTGGCAATTATACCAAATGAGCAAAAAATTGGCAATTGCTAAGAAACGTGCACTTTCTCTGCCCTCCTCTTCATCATGCAATTTTCCATACTGAACATCCCTTTGTGTACAATAATTCTACTCTGCAAATAGCACATCACATACTACTGATAATTACCTCTGTGTTGCAAGAAGTTTGTAGGCAGTGGTGGCGCTGGACGGTTCACGTTCATAAACGTCTCCAACTCGAGGAAGTCTATGTTACCGTTAAGTCGTGCCACCATCACCCTAAAACAAAAATACCAGCCACATTTACAACGTGTATTATGACACCAGCTATTAAAGGTTAAGATCTGGTATTGATTTAATGGATGCAGGTTATCAACTGTTTGTAATAATGCCACTATAAGCTTTGTAATGTCACCTGTTTAAATATCGTTGACATTTACTCAAAACTTTAGTTCTGTATTGTGTATTTATTTAATATACAGGCCTACTTAATGGTTATTTTCATTCACTTACTTGTTAGACACGAAGCAAACAGCTGTAGCACCGACTCTGACTTTGTGGTAAATACACTTCAAGTTTCCTGTTAGTCCGTCCCAGAACTGTAATGGAACATACACATTTATTTACATGTATGGTGAAACGTCTTATCCAACTCCATTTGGTCACATAAAATATAATACAGGGTTGCCACTGTTCAGTCGGTTCAAAATTCCCTGACTTTTCCCTGACAAATCGCTCATTTTCCCTGACCATAAAGAATTTAAACCATGTTTCCCATATAACTAACACAATAATGCAAATGTCAAAAGCAAATTGTAACTATTAAATTTACTGCATCTTTGAAACAAGTCAGATATCAGGGCAAGTTATAGTACAATAAGTGTGTGGAAATTATACCGAGCAAAGTGAGGCTACAAAATTTTTTGCCATAAGATGTTGAAAATGACAAGAAGTTATGATCAGGCTACAATAATTTCTTGACTTTTCCCTGACCTTCATCAAAAGCTCAAAATTCCCTGATTGAGAACAAAATTCCCTGACCTAGAGAAAATTATTTTTTCCCTGACTTTTCCCTGACCGGTGGCAACCCTTTAATAGTTTCACTGTATTGCGGGAAGCTGCTCATGAGTAATCCTGTGTGCACAGTGAGGGATCCAGGCCATCACTTAAAACAAGTTTCACTCTAGTCCCACTCTAAACTCACATTTAGCCTTTTCACATATTGTGTCATATAAAAGGCACTTGGGGACTTACTTCAATTCTGCCGTCCGCTGTAGCAGCCACGATTAGATTATCTTTACAGGCCAGACACCAGATCGGTGGAGCTGCATTCACGCTGCTCACATCTTCCTGTGATGAGGTGTTGGCTAAACTTGTACTTACGTCTCCTAAAACGTGTAAACAGTGTTGAGTACATGCACTAATACTGATCAGTTTTATCAACCTAACATTAATACATACACAATCATTCTGTGATAAAAGTTGATAAATTTGCATTTGTAGTATTTGCATGCAAGATTTGATATCTTGACCGATCTAAGTTAACTGCACGGGTAGCGAAGCACACTGAAAATACCAATTATCATCTAATCACCATTAAAGCTGCCAAAACTCCAGCTGCGTCTATGACCCTTTGCAGCCTCCTCAGAACTTCCGGTGTTGGTAGATCTGGAGTCCTCCTCCAGATTAAAGAGTTCCTCATCCATCTGGAACGTGTCTTCATCTCGACTGCGCGTGCGTGCTGATGAAAGCTTTCGCCGACGCAAGTACTCATCTTTCTCTTGGAGCATTTGTCTGGAACAATAGAGCAACATTTTGTGTAATACAGTAAAACTAAGCTTTCCTAGGCGAAGGACAAACAGTCCACTGACCATTAAAGTCTGGTGAAAAAAGTTATCCTTAAATTAATTAAAGGCCAGTCGACCCATGACGTTTTTCCATTACTAGGCTAAATTAATTTTCTTGTATGATTGTACAACTACAATAAAGTAAAATATTAAGTCTTTAAACAATTAGACATGAATATTTGTATGTCTTATAACACAACGGTATTTAAGATAAAACATTAATTTACCTGTGCTCCTGATAATATACGTTAAACTGGCTGAAATCGTAGCCTTTCGTTGGAGTGAGGATGCTACTGCCGCTCTCTTGACTCGCCTGGGTGCTCAGAACAGGCTGAGAATGAGACGACGCTACTGATTGGCTGGGTGGTGTCTCTCTGTGCTGCGTAATTTGATTTGCTGATGGTGAAGAAGGTATACCACATGGTGTGTCATGTGACTGCTGCCTGCTTGAAAGCTGCTGCTCCTGCTGTTGACTAGGTGAATGTTTGTAGAGTGACACAAAGTCTGTCTCAATTGTCCCACTTAGATCGGGAACTTGATCAACGAACCAATTCCAGTCTGCACTTTTATTTCTCACATGCTGCTGGTGTTTGACACGCAACTGTGCGTGACCCGTGTGAGAATGCTGACGTGAAACTGGTGACGTCATAGTATGGTAAATGCTGTCACTAGAGGGAGTTCTTTGGCCCACGGGGTGAGATGTTCCTGTAGAACTGTAGATATGATTCGGGGTAGTGACAGGAATAGCACTGTTTGTTGGCGTTGATGTAGGGGGTCCCCTGCCATTTACTTCTTGTGGCGTGAGGGGAATCATAGGTGACATTTCCGGTGATACAGCAGGCTCTAAATGTGTGTCTAATGATGAAAGGGACTTCAAGTGAGATATTTCAGGAGGAGTAGAATTTATGCTGTTCCTAGATGGTGGAGTGGAGTTTTTGCCATTACTTCCACTCCCACTGAACCTTGCTCCTTGCTCATGATACTCTGCATATAAATCTGCATCACTGTCGTTTATATTACGACCTGGTATCGGCTTGCGAGACATAATGGGGCTCCAACTGCAATATACAGATGGTCGTATGAAAATATAACAGATGAGCACAAATCTCAAACTTTAGGCAATATCTATCTGTACATCTACATGTAAATCTCCCATTCACATACACCCCATGTATTGTACGTTCCTGCTAACCTTTACCCTTACTTTGTAAAACATTTTTAGTTGCTTGTTTTTGCTCAAACAACGAAATACACATATACATATATATGTAGTTGTAATTAATATTCCCGTTCTCTACGCTTTGAAAATGTGCACCTAACTTCAAGTCCATGCTTTATTTTGTACATGTATTTCAAAATACTCAAGACTTACTGATATTCATACCCTTTTCTCTTGATGACGGTCAGACACTCTCCACACATAGAATCCCACACGTGAATCTCTCCGCCAAGGCAACTACTCACCACCAGAGGGCCATCTGTGGTCAAGCATTCTACTTCCTGCAGAAACACACAAAATATTCTTTATCAAAGCTCAGTAAAATACAATTACTGGAAAGCGACTTATCAAATCACTTGCCAATTCCCCTTCTATTTAATTCCATGCTGTTAGATCCATTTACACTTGCAAACCCTTCATTTCGGACGTTTCTGCTTTTGAAGTGGGCGATAATAAGGGCAGAGACTGCCAGCAAAGATGACGGGCAGTACTCGTTTACCATCAAATTTCTATTCTGTACCAACCTGCTGATGTCCTTCCAACACAAACGGGACAGCATCTCTAATCTGTTTGTAGTATCGTGCCTGTCGATTACGTCGTTTGTTCCTCGCCCATGATGTGCGCCACTTGTGATAATTTCGTGAACACATGCACTTGTAGCAAAGAGTCATAAAGTAAGTGAAAACAATCAAGCTGGCAATGCCTAGCAACACCGTAACCACGTACTCCTTCTCGGTCTGTGGATAACGGATCAATTTGGTTAAAACCATGGTTAAATTGAGCGGTTTACTTGTTGGTACTCCATGTGAGGTTAAATTAGGGTCATGAGGCTCAGTTTGTGTTGAGTGTGTTTCAAGTTGAAGGTCAACATGAAGGTCAAAGTGATCATGTTCGTCCCGAACTGGGGAAGTCTCTGAATTTAGACGCTGCAAGGTCTTTCCTGATAGATGTGACGACCCTTTAACTTCGTCTGGGTGACGCATGTTCAGAGCTTCTTCTGGTGAGATAACAGCAGACAGGTGTATGCTGGGTAATATTGTGATGTACCTGTAAAATTAGATTTCACTTAAGATACAAAGCTGAAAACAGATTACTCTGTCAAGTGTTTAATTTTCTTCGCTTAAGTGTACACAACGATCAAGATGATCTCTTTCACATCTCACAATGAGCAACATGTAACATCAACACTTGCTATTCTTTCCAAATGAACGCGATGTACATTCATTCTACCCATTTTTTTGATCAGACAATATCACCCTAACGTATGTCTAGTGACAATAATTCTTCTGGTGTCACTTTTAAGTGGTAATACTGGTAATGCAACAGGTTTGTCCCACATTAAAAAAAATACATATACATCTAAATTTAAATATTTTATTTTCCAACCATGATAAATTGTTTACAACTTGCAAAATACGTACTTTCCACGTAGAGTGATGTTGTAATAGGATAGTAAAGTTGGGTAATGCATGTAGTACAGATCTCGCCATTCCGGTCCACTGCTGTGCTGTAATATCTCATGTACTGATGCATCTGTCTCACTCGAGTACACAGGAGGATCTGGTGGCTAAAATTGCGAAAAACGTTTTACATATTGTTTATAAGAATAATTTACGTTTAAAAAAACAATTAGGCTTCTTTTATTTAATTGTTTGGATTACATTTCCTGCCGAACATTAAAAAAATAATAATTTGAGGTCAAAACATGTTGTGCATGGCAAGATCTTCCTATTGTATTGAGTTTCGTCATGAGATGATCAGGAAAACAATTAAAAATCTTATCGATATTTATTGACATTGACAAACAGTTTAGTTTTTGGGGGTTTTTTGGACCAAGTTTACTTTTTTTCGATCGCTGCACTTTGAAAATTCTGACAGTGCAATGTAATCCAAATGAATAAAAGAAAGGCCTTTTTTGAAGTAAGAAAATTATCTGATTATCTGTCAAATTCTTTGAACATATTTACATATTTTAACCTTTTCAGTATCACACGAAACCGGCTGAAAACCTTTACAAATGAACGTCAAATGCCTATTTTCGTAGCAAAGGTCACTGGCCTGTATTGAGGCACCGCAGGTGACTTTTACACTATCAACAAAGATCGTCACTTGATAGCATCGAATTCCGATTACAATCGCGATCAGATGCAAGTAATGTTTAAAAGTACATTTCCTTATTTTACAAAATAGCTCTCTGCGTGAATGTAAAGACCACACATACATGTATATAAAATAAATTAAATATTGTTTCGGTGTCAAAAAGGGTCATCCAGCACCCAAAACTGGTTGGCAACTCTGCAATTTGGGTGGCAACTTTCAGTCTATCCGTCGTAAGGTTGAACGATTATGTTTATGTTTGCTTTGCACACACCCATGTGGGCTGCAACTTTTAATCCTACGAGACATCCCTGAATGTTGCAACAAAAATAATTAGCTCACCAGTCAGACCAGTTAAGATAACAAACACTTTCCTTAATTTCACTCGGTACTCACCACTATATCCTGTGCCGTGTGCTGCTGTTTGACACTAGGTTCCATGTGCTGCTGTTTGACACTAGGTTCGCTACCAAGCACTCGGTCCAGGTGAGACTTCTTGCTGTTCGGGTAGGTGTAACTACTGACGTTCGCCCACGACATCCCGACGTGGCAAACGTGCTCAACTATTCCAGCTTTGTGCAGAATCAACATGATCCATATTACCATGCAAACCTGTACAAAACACATTTTCGAATGTTAATAAAACTTTACAAAGGCCTCAGGAAAGACTGGAGTGGAACACCACTTCAAAGGTGCATTTAAAAATGTAAATTAATGATATCCTCTCAAAATAAAGTTCTATTTGATAACGCTTTTACTGTTAAGTACCACTTTACAATTAAACTTTTCATGCGTTTATTTAGTACTTCAGTTAAAACAAAAAAAAAATTGCTACCATCATGCCCCTCTGTGCCACCCTGTATCTTGCCCAGAAGTTGAACAGTCTAACACGTCGCGGTGTGCGCCACATGTGTGACGGGAAGAACATGTTGTTGTCTTTAGGACTGCCTGTGGGTGGCGATGGTGGAGAACTCGGTCTAAAATATTATACAACATCTTGAATGACTTATCTAACTTTAGGATCTCATATAATTATGTTACAATTTCTGATAAATAAACTAGTTGTGCCACACCATATAACACAACCGTGTTTTCACTAACCTTCTACCCCTATTTGAAGATCCAAATACTATGTTGGACTGTCCTATATCTTCAGGAGCTTTTGCCTGCTTGTCCTTTGCAGGATATATTAGGGATGATAGGTTGTTTGAAGCTTGTTCCTGTTTTGCAGACGACTCTTCCTGTATTGCATACTGTACGCTTTTCCGATGGAGATCTGACAACTGCAAGAAAATAACTTTACTGTACACTTACTTTTTTTTTATAGTTTTTTTGTCGGACCAGGGTCCATTTGTGGGGCCACTGATTACCCATGTTTTGGACTTCATGTGACCCTCCCAATGGGTTTTAAAGCCAGGGTGAATCTCTCGCCAGCACTCTGCACAATAAAGTTCAAACTATAGATACTCTGCCTTTTCACAACACTTAGGTAGAAAAAGTTCAAGGACAGGTGAACTGTGCGTAACCGGTTTGAACGAAAAATTTAAATAGCATTTGGTATTTTCCTATACAACTATAATAATATGGTTTATACAATGTGGCACAGGTATGGTAATGCAATAATCCAAATGTGATGAACATTAGTATTTACCTCCATTCTTCGTATGTCGATAGAGAGAACGGATAGAAAGAAGAACATTTGTAGAAAGAAGTCCGACATAAGCGCAACAACTGCTACAAGGCAGAACTCCTGTATAGCAGGCGAAAATGTTAGGAAACCGCATAGCAGGATCAACATCCACGTCATAAACGTCTTAAATATGCGCCATCCTTCCTTACTGATACCTGTAACAGAAAGACATATGTGACGAAATTAGTAACTGTCATTTGGTTTTAACCAAACTAAAAAACTCTATTGATAACACTGGTCACCACCTGCACGTGTGATGACAGTTCTCTGGCAAATGACAGTTCTCTGGCAAATGAGTATAATTAAACTAAATGAATGCCTTTCTAATGTTCCTAACATTGAAATGTAAATTTAGCAAGTTACAAATGCTTAAATACTTCACACACCACAACCAGGCATCAACATATTCTTGAAGATAAACAATTTTTTTCGTTTGCCCTTGGTTATGAAAGTACCTTGTGCAATCCTGAGTTTAACATCAAGATGAACAGGAGTGGTAACCACAGAGGTCGTCACGACAACAATATTCTCCACGCCTATAGCAACCACAAGGTACGGAAACTTCTCGCTAAAATTCCTGAAATTTACGGAGAAAGAGTCAAGTTAAACTATTGCTGTTGTTGTACTTCACGTTTATTATTCTTCCTCTTATTTGATTCTGATACAAACTACACTAGCATGATTTCAAGTGACGGCAGTCACTTCACTACATTACACAAGAGAATATACCTACCCGAATGGTGTCATTCCGAAGAAGGCACATATTCCAACTGACGTAAGAAGAGAAGCCAAGACTGTCATTACAGCAGCAAACGCCAATCCCCACTTGGACTTCACCATGTCAAACTTAACTGTAATAAGACATCCTCCTTTTAACTTCGTTTAACTTTAATGGGACTTTTCTAAATATTCTGTTTAGAGCATAAAAGCCATGATAGTGTCCTGCCATTAGAATACGCCACCCATTTCATTAGCAACTATTACATAGATTTGCTTTTTTACTCCAAACTACATACTTTTGTGAGTGAAATTGTAAGGAGTTTGCAACGTACGAATTTTAATGCGAACACATATTTGACTTCTGTTAAAATTATACTACTTTTTGTAGATAAAAAAATCTTTTAAATATTTTATATGTCATAAAATGTGTCATACTTACGAACTGAGAAGTAGAGATATAGAAACGCAAAGACGTAGACAACCATGAGTGGCGTGTACTCCACGAAGTAGTTTATGTCCTTGAAGAAAAGATGATCCATGCGGTTGTTCTGCGCCGTAACGTTAGTGGTCGACACGTGCGGGTAAACACGCTCCAGTTTCTTCTTCAGTGCGGATATGTAACTGATAAAGACGAAACAATTTTGTAAATAATTGTGGTATAGATGTACGTGTATGGTGTCTTAACACTACTTCAAACGACGACGGAGTATCAATGTTCGACTAACAAAAGTTATGAATTTTTTTACTTAAATCTGTACAGTGTGACTGATGCAAATGAATAATTGATCGATGCAATTAAAATTTTGTCTGGTTATTTTGGTGGCCACAAAATTTCGTAGACGTCGAGGCCAGCATAAACCGTAATTGTTCTTTTTCATTGCTTAGTTAATCCATGCACAGGTTCCAAACTTACCCAGCATTATATTTATCGAATACAAGTGTGACTGCAAATGATATGACACGTTGTCTGTTTCGGATGAAGAATCTCTTAATTCCCGAATCTTTCATGGGCACACCGAATAAAACATCTGCAATTACACCGCACATTCAAAAGAAATTAAATACAGATCAGGTAAAAGAAGTATTCGGCTTTTGACTAGACTCAAAGTACCTTACCTTGTGTTTTAATTTCTATATTTCACACGTAATTTAAGTAAATCTCATTTTCATGCACATATTTTTCTGCCTTTGAACCACTTGTTAAAGCTTGATATTTAATTACCTCTAATGGACGGCGGAGTGTCAAGAACTTGTCCGTACTGTTTGAACACGGTTTTCATAATCTGCCCATCTGCATCAAACTTGGCGCGGTCCATGCTCCACAGATGGGCGGGTGACACTATCAGGCAGTTGTACTCTGGCACGAGCCCCTTCACCTTCTTACTCCTCAGTGTCTCGTGCACGTGCAAACATACGTCAGAGATCGACATGGCAACAGAATCATTTCTACAAACATTTCAATACGTACTGATTACCTGAGTTACAAATGTAAGTACACAAACGACACATTTGCAAAAGTACCAAAAAACTGAAAAGAAATATGGCCTTGCCAATACATAAATGTACAAGCAACATAATATCAAAGTACCATAAATTAAACTTTGCATGATTCCCGTAAACCTATGCGATGGTGTATCACATATCCCAGTTCAACATGTCAGATTTTACAATTTCGGCCGAAGTGGCTGGTCAAATAAAATCTGCAAATGCAATGTTACATGTCTCTTACCCTTTGTACTGGAACGCGTTGATTTGTTGCACGATGTCAAATGCCTTGGTGAGTGGCGCACGGAATGCATCCGTCTGTATGAGCTGACGTGCATCCCACGGCGACACCACCGCCTTCACTATAATCTGCTGTATGTATGCGGATGGTGCTCCCATGTACTGCAAAGAAAAATTTAGTTACCTCAGAAATGCACAAATGTTGGGAAACTGGTAAAGTGAGTACAACACATACAGAAATTCAATCAAGCCATCGTACAATTTTGAATGCAAATTGGCCGCAAATTAAGAGTGACCTTCCAAAATGGAGTTTGCTCCACAGTACTTTAACATACAATCTTTGAAAGGAAATTTGCCGTCAAGTAGGAGTGGACTTTCAAAGGCCAGGCCAATGGGGTTGTTAATGGATTCAATGCAGGAAATCGGTAAATTTCAGGTTGGCCACAGGGCCAGTTAATCTGATAATCAGGTCGTCCCAACAAATGAATTGGTCCACAATGTTCTAACGGGTTACAGGAAAATACACATGCCCCCTGATAATTCGATATATTTGACGTTAAATTTTCAGAGTAAAATAACACAGTGGTCCATGTGAGGTGACACACAAATTGTAATCAAATTATCTGGGATATCGGTTTATTCAAGATGGAATTATCTGGGACAAGTGTAGTCATGTTGTGTCAACTTTTACATAATACTTGTAAGCATTGTACTGACCCATCTCGCCCGTTCCTGATCTTCAGGCTTCCTGGTCTCACCATCCCCGGTGTGTGGTGTAGCAGGACTGGGAGGCGGTACAGTGTATCCTTCTAGTGGTGTGCTGTACTCCAGCGGTGCATTACCAGGCAGTGGCAGTCGTATCAACGGGTAACTGTGAAGAAAATAGTGAAACTATTATTGAAATGTTTGCAAAAATTTTAAAACAGCACATGTACTTGAAAACTGGGCATTAACATGTTTTTGTCATTTTGGAGGAAATATGATAAGTGGAATGCATGTGCAAACAAATGTTTTAGAAACAAGACTGGGCTTTCCTTCAGCCGTAAAATATATGCACATGTTCATCGAATGTAAATACAGTAGAACCTGTTTTGAGCGACAGTAAACTTTTCCAATCCAAAAGTGTCGTAAAAGGCAGGATGTCGCTCAAAGCAGGGGCATTTAAACAGGTCTAAACCATGTTACTTCTGTAGGAAAAGTGTCGTAAAAGACCAGATGTCGCTCAAAACAGGTGTCGTTCAAAACAGGTTCTACTGTTCGATGAAATAATAGTGGATTACAATGGTGATGTTCGAATGTAATTTTAAGTGGCTCGCGAGTACCGTGTTCGCAATTGATTGTATTTATGCGAGTACATTGCGAGCTTTTTTAAAACTCGTCTGCGACCTCTACTCCAAATTTAATTTAACATTTTAACTTGGAGTGCATCTATATTCGATTGGGCATTGCCTCAATATTAAAAATTAGCTCGCCAAACAGCCCGCCGAAATTTATCAAACACGACCAATTATGTCCAAACAAATATTATAAACTTCATAACATTAATTTACGCATGTTCTTCACGTGCTCCTCGTTTTATCACGTAAAATGCTTGGTCATGCTGAAGACATAACATTAGTAACATTAGTATGACATAAAGAAAGTGCAACATTATTGCATCATTCGGAGTCAAGAAGTGCACTTCGTGTCACTTCTGCTACATCACAATTTACTACTACAGGTCTGTTGCACTATCTTAAAATAACAGATTAGAAATGACAATAGTAAAATATATGTACAATGTAACAATGCACCATCTCCGCCCACATCATTGTATCTTTTAATAATTTCCGTTAATTTTTCATTTGTATCTATTTGTATCTCGAGCATTGTTTGTCACCATGATAAATGTGCCGGTCACTTTTTCGAACTCTGGAATATTCATTATCGCATTCTAAATGTGTCACGGATTTACTTAAACCGACTGAAATTGATGTGCAAAGGTATTACAAAGAAAAGTGTCAGGCACATCAGCACACGGATATGTTTAAGCACTTTACATGTACTGTATTCACTCTTAATTATGGCACCAAGTGCCAAGACCATTTTTTTTCATGAGGTACCATAATCAAAAATGTTAAAACTGCCGAATTTTGTTGCTATTAACATCTTGTTCTTTTTTGTTCTCTATTAAGATAGCTCCATTTAATGAAGAAACAACAATAAACATGCTTTGTCATGAGAAAAATGTATCATATTTTTTGGACATGTCAACACTAAATTTCTACATTTTATTTTGCTCAAAAAAGTGGGGGTGCCATTATATGAGGTAATAGGGTATTGTTTGTTTGCTACTCACCAAGTTACTAGTACAATGGTTATAACGAGAGAGATGATGGCTATGGGATGACTGGCGCAAAACAGTCCGTGCGCGTAGAACACTGAGTGTATCCGATCTTGTAGTGCCTTCACGTACCTCATCTGTAAATAAACAACTCTACAGTAGAACCTGTCTTGAACGACACTGAACTTTTTCCTCCCAAAAGTGTCGTAAAAGGCAGGATGTCGCCCAAGACAGGGTCATTTAAACAAGTTTAACTGCTAACAAAAAAAGGAAAAAGTGTCGTACAAGGCAGGATGTCTCTCAAGACAAGTGTCGTTCAAGGCAGGTTCTACTGTATATAGACTGCATATGTAGAGCATGGAACAACAGAACTTGTATGTTAACTTCCTGGCATTGAAACAATAGACAGGTGGGATTCAGTCGGACTTGAGAGAAGAACGTACATTGAAACCTGTCATTTACGACCACCTTTCATTTGTGTCCAAATATTACAGAATTATCAATTCAAATTATAATTTCTATTCAAATCAACCTGTGTTTTAAGATCCCCTGTTATTTGCGACCATAAAATTGGTCCCAAAAGTGGTCGTAAATGACAGGTTTCACTGTACAGCTAAATCCATGTTCCATCATGAAGTCTATTTTTCAGGGCTGCAGAGGATTTCAACACAGAGAAACCGGATATTTCACCTTTGAAGTACCCAGCATAGTATTTAATAAGCCACCTTAAAAAATAAAAGTATCTACGATGTGTTGGTTACCTTGTCCTTGTGCTGTTTATGATCCTATGTTATACCCCTCTGTACTGTGTGCATTGTATTTTTGTCAGTCTTCTTGTATGAAATCCACTCGTTTATCAACTATTTGCCATCAGTTCCGTATCTGAAATGGAGCAAAATATCGCTTACCGTTAGTTTTAATTTGTAACTATATTTTGCACTAATTATTTATTCACATTGAATTCTGCATTGTGCTTGGAGTATGAGTGGATCTAAACAAAAGTGAAGTATTCTACATGCAGTATGCATTACAAAGATCAGTTAAGCTCTTGTTTACTGTTACTTCCTTTTCCATAAAATAACTCTATACTTCAGGTGGATCTGCTTAGCACAAAGATAAGGCCTTTTTTTTTAATCATTTGGATTACATTGCACTTTCAGGATTTTCAAAGTGCGGCGATGGGGGAAAAAAAAAAAAAAAAAATTGAACTTGGTCCCAAGAATGCCAAACTCTTTATAAATATCGATAAAATATTTAATTTTTCACAATTGTCTCATGACGAAACTCGTTACAATGGAATAATCTTGCCGTGCGCAACATGTTTCAACCTCAAATGAGGTGGGGTTTTTTTGAAATCCCGATTTCAAAGTGCGGCGGGAAATGTAATCCAAACAATTAAATAAAAAAAGCATAAAGTAGGACCTGCCTTGTGCAGTACTCCAATTTTTTAACTAGAATGCCTTAAATGGCAGGAATGCCTAACAAAACAGGTAAAATGTACATGAATGTTAAGGATTCACGTTGTAGCAAAACTGTCGTAAAATTCCGTTTCTGACGGGTGTCACTTAAAGCCAGGTTCTATTGCACACAAATATCAGCATAAGTTAATTTGTTTCGAGAAATCCAAGTCTCAGCAAAGGATTAATGGCCAAGTTCCGTCTCGCCTAGACTGCCATGTCCTAATTCTTTTAGTATTTCTTCCTTATCTGAACAAACAAATAAATCTTAACGAGTTTGTGTTTTTAACGCGATGTCTCGACTGGTGATAAAAATGATGACTCAGTGTTAAAACTATATGCACACGCCTACCGATCCGAAAACAAAGAAACAACAGTGAACATACACATGCACATTCATATCAAAATCATGTTCTGTCCGTGTCCGAAAAATAATCATTCTTGGAAAGATATTCTCGACAGTAATAACTTGTATAGTTTTCTCAGGGTTGCCAGTCTTGAGCTAGGTCAAAATTCCCTGAATTTTCCCTGACCACATGTGTAATTTTAAAGGTCAATCCCACCACTTTCCCGGGAATAATACAAGGCTACATTATAGATTTTTCAGATTAACTGACATCAATAATTTAATCCCACTTCACATATTCATTAAGTACACAAAGACCTGATATCTTTATAACTAAATATTTTAATGGTTTTATTAGCCTTGTACTATTCTCACTCAACTTGACCTTCTTTACAATGTTTATTTAAAACTCTTAAAATATATACAAGAATAATGTATACAAAAAGCTTTAAGCATGAAAGCATAAAATATTTACAGCTTTAAGCAAAATACCTGGAATATAGTTTGTAAATAGCATGTACATCTTAAGATACTGTTTAAAGCTTTAAACAAATACTTCTACCAAAGACCCATTAATCTTAAACTTGTAAATAACACTTGTTACAACTTCTTCAGTTTGCTTTTCAAGTCCTTTATCTTATCCTCCTCAACTTCCACTTCAGCCCTTTTCTCTTTTGCTTTTGATCTGAGGGCATTTGACTTCACCAGGAGATCCATTTT
>JBCAUI010214528.1:0-16737 GCA_038406195.1 Haplosyllis anthogorgicola
GTGGTCCTGGTTGGAAATCATGCAAAGACATACATGGCATTGAAGATGATGATCATTTTAGCTATGACTCCATCAGCGTCATTAGTAAGGTATCGTTCAAGACAGGGGTATATGCTTCTATTCAGGAGAATGTATTATTTGATGAAATAAGTTCTGAATTGTCATTGTGGTACAAATGTATTCTAACCAATCTCAGACTGTGCAACAAAGCTGGTAATGATTGTGTAATGGGTTCTAGCTCAATACTGGAGCCGCTGGTAATCTTTTGCCATTATATGAATTTCAGCATCTATTTCCAGATCATACTATCAAAGACTTAGCAAAGTCGATCAACAAAAATGTTACTCTGGAAGCTTACAACAAATTCAAAATCAAGCAGTTAGGTACAGTGCATCTCACTGTAACAAACAGTAAAACTTCAAAGTTGTATGAGTTTTACATAGTACCCGATTGATGTAAGCCAATTTTAGGCTTGTCTGACTGTGCCTCCCTGGGTATGCTATGTCAACTGTCCTGTCACCAACAGCTGGTGTGACAGAATGCCAATGAGCTCAGATCCAAATGTCAATTCAGTAGAACTGGATGTCGACAATACTGGTGTGAAATCCCCGATTAGCACCTGCACCTTAACAAAGGACAAAATCATTAATGACAGCAAACATACTCATTTATTTTTAGGTGTGGAGCAATTGCTGATCAAGCCAGTAGAGATAAAATTAAAAGAAAATTTGATTCCATTCCAGGCTGTACCCAGAAGAGTACCGATAGCACTACAAGACAAGTTTGCCGATAAAATCAAATTGATGGAAGAACAGGGAATCATATCCAAGTTGGATAGAGATACTCCTACTGAGTGGCTAAATTTGTATGTAATCATCAAGAAACCAAATGGCAAGTTGCGCATTTGTCTTGATCCAACAAGACTCAATGAATATATACTACATCCTGTTTGCAACAGTGCTACAATTGATGAAGTTTCTCACAAGCTTGTGAAGGCCAAATATTTTAGTGACTTTGACACTACCAAAGAGTTTTTTCATTTACCCTTGTCTACAAAGTCAAAATTACTCACAGCTATGTTAATACCAATCGGTGTTTATGTTTTTAATGTTCTCACAATGGGCCTTTGTAATAGCAGAGACTTATTCGAACCAGTTACTTTCACATCTTACAGGTGTAACCAGAATTGCTGACAATCTACTAGTATATGGAGAAACTCAACAAGAACATGATACCAATTTGATTAATTTCCTCAATACATGTGTAGAAATTGATCTTCACCTCAACCTTGATAAAGCATGGGTCAACTGCAGTGAAGTACCATTTTTCAGGATGATTTTAACAAAGCAAGGTATCAAACCTGACCCTAAAAAGGTGGAAGAAATCAGGAATTGGCCTGTACCTGAGAATGTAACACAACTATTATCATTTTTAGGATCTGTCACCTGGCTATTGCATTTCATTCCCAATCTTGCAAAGCTGTGTCATCCACTCCAGCAATTAACAAAAAAAGATGTTCCATTTATATGGATGGCAACACATACACAAGCATTTGAAAACCTTAAGATTAAGATAAATAACGATTGTCTTATTCAGTTTTTCAATCCAGAACTGCCTGTATATGTTGAAACAGATGCTTCAAAATTAGGCCTGGGAGCTGTATTACTCCAACCTGATAGCGAGTTGAAAAATTATGCAAAATGTGATGAAGTACCAACCAACCTGAGACCTGTCACATATGCAGCAAAGTCATTATCCAATGTGGAATCTAGGTATGCAAACATAGAACATGAATTATTAGGTGTATTATTCGTGTTAGAGATGTTTAAACATTTTGTGTATGTGTGCAAGTCTACAGTGATAACAGATCATAAGCTGCTTACTTCTTTGTTCAAGAAAAACATTACTAATACTAGTCCTCATTTGGCTAGAATGCTACTTCACATTTCAGATTATGACTTTGACTGTCTGTATCAACCAGGAAGAAAGATGTTTTTATCTGATGCATTATCAAGACTTCCATCACACAATCTAGTGGATGGTAAAAATTCTGAATTGTCAGATTTAAATGTTTCAATACATGACATAGACATTAACATTTCTGGAGCAAAATGTTCAGAGATACAATCAGTGATGAACAAGGATCCAGATCTTCAGATCCTAAAGCAGTACATTTATGCCAGCTGGCCTTCTTTGAAATCCAAATGTGTCAAATCCATACAGTCTTTCTTTAATTTCAGAGATGAGTTATGCATGGTTGATGGCATGGTCCTGAAAGGAACTCGAATCATAGTACCAGTCTCACTCCGAGAAGATGCGTTAACAAAATTGCACACCTTGGTGTAACAAAGACCATCTTATGCAACCATGCATGTGTTTATTGGCCTAATATCAAAAAACAGATTGAGGAGATGGTACAGAAGTGTCAGTCCTGCCAGGAGAACCAGAACAAACAACAGAAAGAGCCACTTATTCTGTCAGTACCTACTAAACCATGGGACACGCTTGCCAGCAATATTTTTGAATTTCAGGGTAGATCATACCTTATAGTGGTGGACAAATATTCAAAGTTCATTACAATCTGATGTCTCATATCTCATAGGAAACTTTAACATGCATGATATCCATTTTCAGTGAATTCGGTCTCCCATCTGAACAGAGATGTGACTGCGGTTCCAATTTTTCATCATCTTATTTCTTGCAGGGAATGCATGATTTAAATGTGAACGTTAGCTTTTCAAGTGCATATCACCACTCTGGGAATCCAGCAGAATGAGCTGTCCAAATGGTCAAGCATATTATGAAGAAGTCAGGAGAAACATGGTGTTTAGGTTTATTAGAGTACCTATGTACACCAGTTTCAGATGCTCTGGCATCACCAGCAGAATTACTCAATACCCACAAATTTGAAGGCTTGTTACCATGTTTTGATAATTGTAGAAATGACACAGACCAAGATGAATTGCAGAAGTGTGCCAATAAAAATAAGATTTACCATGATCGTAATGCTAAAGCTAATGCATTAGAAATACTTCTTGTAGGTGTCGATGTAATGTTCTTCAAAGATGGAAAATGGATGAACAGCTGTGTCATAGAAAGACAAGACAGAAGCTACAAAATCCAGATACCCTCTGGTAACATAATTTCATGCAACAGAATCAATATCCATCGTTCCAAAATTCCCTTTAACTTGCAGATTAAATGGGAGATTCCTGTAACTAAGCCTATTGTTTCAAAGGAAATGTTGGATAAACTTTTTAAATCAATTGCACAGAACACGTGTTCAGTTCCAAATATGGTTACAAAATCCAAAAGAGTTGTGCCAGCCAGTGAGTAATGCTGCAGCAACTACTACAAGTAACAAAGTAACACAGTCTGGATGTTCTGTCATTCCACCAAAGTGATTAGATTTATAAATGTATATCATATTATTAATTCCTACATGTGTCATCATAGACTGTTATAGTGCTATTATTGTGTAATGCACAAATGTCTAGATGTTTAAACATTTATTTAACAGTGTCTTCATTATAGCTGTGTGTGACTACAATGTACCCATTCTACAAGACAGTGAAGACACCACCTTTCCTTTATCCAGGGAGAAGATCAGAATATCAAGATGACAGGAATTAATTCGTGATTTGAACTTTCACGATCTGTTTCAACAGAGATATAGACACTAAACAGTAATGCATACTGTTACGCACAATGGTGTATCACCGAATATGCATTGTGTATCTTGTATATAAGTTTCCATCTTTATATGTAATATTTGTTTAGCTTTATTTTCAGAATTTATATGGCTTAAACCAGCTGTGTAATCATACATACATGTATCTCAGGTGAACTCTGTATAATTAAAAATGCACACAGTGTAGTTATGCACCATATTTGTCAGGCAAAGTCATATATTCTATGCATTCTATTGTTTTACTTCAGTTAGTACCAATGGTTTCATTTGTAGTCATGTCCATATGGCAACAGATCTGTATGTTTGTTTCCAGCAAGTGTTTAAGTGTCAAAATGTCTATTTGTGACTTTTTACATCGTATTTATTTAAATATTGTTATTTTCTGTTAAAAAGGGGAGATGTAACAGATATCATTATCTGTGCATAATGTGTCATAATGTTATTGTTGGTACTCAGCCAAAAACCAAGTACCCACCATTGGGTATGCCATCTATTGTTGGAACCAAGCAAGGAGCAATGGCTGCTCAAATAAAGTTATCATTACCAAATAGATAGTTTGTCTCTGTTAAATGCTGCAAGGTATCAAAAAGGTAATGTTTTCAGTCTTGTCAGGGTGTCTGTCCATCTGTCCATCTGTCTGGGCTATAACTTTTGAATGGCTTGACCATTTCAATTCATTTTTGGTATACAGATACATCTTCATTATATCTAGGTCAAGTGTGAGTATCAAGGTTATTGGGTCAAGGTCACATCAATAAAAAGTGTAAATTTTTTGTGTTGTCTGCTAATCTCACATGTTGGTACATGTCCCAATATTGAAACAGGGGTCACATTTGCCGTATTTGTTCAAATACATGTATTTTCTATTGGTAAAAAATACTTTTAAAGTAAAGTAACCATTGATGTGGATATTTTACTGCAAGTAGTGTTTTGTTTCTATTCATATTTTTAAAATTATAGCTGTTTATACTTTCAAATGAAATATGGTCCCAAAAATTAGTTTATCCCAATATCAAAACACCCATGTGCCAATATCAAAAGAGCAAACAAAACTCAAGAATTTGGTTTGAAGCTTTTATCACATTTTACCACTGTTTTGAGTTTTGAACCTGCTTGTTATCATCCTTTTTTCCCTTTTTCTGGGTTACAGCCTTTCTTTTTTGAATTTTTGGCTTATTTTTAGCCTTTTCTGCTCTCTTCTTTGCCACTAACTCTTTGCACTCTTTTTGAATCACTTCTTTAACAATAATTTCTCTTTTTGCTTTTACTTCATCTCTTTGTTTTAAAACTTTCTCTGCTTTTGCAATTATTTCCTGATTTTCTGGACTTGATAGTAAGTAACTGGTAAATGTTTTTTTGCACTGTTTTGTAAGATCTTGTTCTTGTTTCAGTGTCAGTGCCAAATCTCTTAATGTGCACTTGCACTCTTCTGGACCTATTAATTAGACTGTCGTATTTTATTAGCTGAAAAGAAAACAAACCAAACCAAATACTGTACACTTCTTTATTTACAAATGAAACACAGATCTTTATTTGCAAATAAAACAGATCAGATGAAATATATCTAACAAGGCATCACAGCTAATGATTTATGACTTACAACCACTTGGTTTACCCCGGCTTCTGCCCCTTGCCCCTTTCCCCATACCTCTACCTTTACCTCTATTTGTGTACCCAAACTGTTTGGCAATACTCTCCCCTGTTTCCTTTGAAATAAAAGCCTTCTCATGTGGGAGAGTAGTCCTGCTAATTGTTTAGCTAGACATTCACCTTTGTCTTCAGCTGTTTGGGGCTCTGTGCAGAAGAATGATGACACAGGAAAGGTGTGACATTTTGGTGGCTGAAAAATAAAATATAATTGTTAAGTGTTTCGTTTGAGAAGTATTTCATTTGAAAATGCACTAAATGCACAATGCACACTTTTAACCTGTTGAAGGAAATTTACTTACTGTCTTAGCTTCAACAATCTCAATCTCAGGTGAGGCCTCCTTCACCTTTCATGGGGATTTTCTTGAGCTTTGTCATGGTGGCAATGTCTTTCCCTGAAAATAGAATATAGACTACATGTAGCTACCATTATTTCTTTTTCTGTTTCCTTTCATATTTTGTTTGCTTTTTCATTTGATATTTCAATTTCTTGTACACACCTGGACAATGTAGCCTTCAATGCACAATTGCCCTTTCATCAAGGCCTTGGTGTTCACTGGGACTCACTTCTCAGGCATACTCTTGATTCTTTTAATTTAGTTGCTCTCCTGCTGCTGCTTTTACTCATCACTGTCCACCTCATCCAGCATTCTAAGGATCTGGGTCAGTCTCATCTGCTTGCATTTCTAAAATACACACAGAAATTAATAACTATTTCATTTGAAAATTATTTCATTTAAAAAGTATTTCATTTGAGACTTACAGTTGGCACAGTTGGTGTGCTGCTTGGGCTGGCAGATGCCTTAGGTGTTGTCTTGGGTGCTGCCTTAGGTGTTGTCTTGGGTGCTGCCTTAGTCTTAGGTGCAGCCACCACAGCTTCCTCACTTGAGTTGGTTGGGATGGTGTTGAGTGAACTTTCTGCCTTCTTCTTTTGTTGGGGGGGTGGACTGGTACTAAATGATGTTGTATTGCTGCTGGACATGTCACCAGATGTAGAGGTGGATGTTTCATCCTGAAAAGCAAGTTGGTAAGTTAAAATATTTCATTTGTACCCTGTGTTTCATTTGGAGATAATAATTTCATTGACATCTGTGCCATTTGTGCAACTCTGTACATGTAGCAAACCTCCTGGTTTCAAATGAAACACACTTACTTTGTGAACATCTGCCATCACAACAAACTCCATCCCCTCCTGGCTGACAGTGGGTTTGGCAGGCTTGTCCTTCACAACAATAACTGAAATAGAAAATGTACATGTACACTTCCATCTGGACAAAAAAAATGACTTCATTACATGAAATGAAATATTTCCTTTGCACCTCACCTGGGGGTGACTCCATAGCCCCTTCCAGATCCAATTCATCTTCATCACCATCATCATCACTGATGTCACCATCACCAGAAGTACCAGGTATGGCCAGGATGGGGGCAGGGTCAGCAACTGCCAGCTGTGGGACATGCACTGGAGGAACCTGGACTGGCACAACTGGTGCAAGCACAGGTCTACTGAGAGGAAGCTGTCCTGGGGTACCAGTGGCAGCAGGGATGGGTGCAGCAGTGGCTGGAGGACCTGCAATGCAAATGAAACATATAGACCAAGATTTTAAAAATGTCAAAAGAAATGTTTTGTTTGAAAATCAATTCGAATGCACACTTTTCAAATGAAACAAACAGTTAACCTGTCAAACAAAACAAGTAATTGAAATAATTCCAAATTAATTCATAATCTTTTGTGTGTCTCTGACATGACTCGGGCCTATCTTGTCTCTAGCTATTGCATTTTTGTTCACTCAAAATATTCCAGTTTTGCGGAATCCCGACTGGATGTTTTCAACAGTCATAGCTTTGTGCCATGCAGGCCAGAAAACATCCCAGAAAGTTGCCTTGGCTAGGACTCTACCACACTTCTTGAAATTCCACCAGTGCAGCTCCCTCTCCCACAGTCTTTTGAACTGTGCAAATGGTGCTTGCATGATGTGGGAGGTGTAGGGGAGGGGAGGGTATGGCCATAACATGTATGTTGTGCACTTTCATCAGTTGGTAGAAGGACACATTATAGACATGGACATTGTGGGAGTCTATCAATAATAAGTGTGGCCTATCTAGCATTTTCCAGGACCACAGGTACCAGATAAAGTGTGCACCATACTCCACAAATTTGTGCTTTGTTATGTACCCTTTATCTGTCACACCCAGGGTGACCCCAACAGGAGCATGTTTGACCCAACTTTCTTGGGTACATTGCCCTTTATGCAGAACCAAAGGAGGACAAATGTGGCCAACAGCATTGACAAACATTAGAACCATTGATGTCTCCCCCTGTTCCCTGCTCACTGTTTGCCACACTTTCACACCTTTCTGTCCCATTACAAGCACCTCCTTTGGGATGTTTTGGACCCTGGTCTCATCACCAGACCAGATCTGCTCTGGTGATGTAATGCCAAGGTCATCTAGAACTTTCTGATATTTGTCAAACCAGTTTGAGATGACTGTTTCATTTGCTGCCATAGATCTAGCTTTGGACAAGTTATGCGCATGTTTAACAGTGATTTCTGGATGTCTTTCCAGAAAAAACTTAGCCCATTTTTGACCAGCCTTCTTGGACTTGTTACTGAAACCAGTAAGGGTGTTTATTTGCACATATTGGTAAGCAAGGGCTCTGACTCTAGCCACTATGAGAGGGAATCCACATAGTTGGAATTCCAGAATTGTGCACTTGAGATCCAACCCATCAGCTGTAAAAAATTTAATGTGTTTTGTTTGAAAGCCAGAGGTGTGGTGCATGTACAGAGTTGTGCAAATGGCACAGATGTCAAATGAAATTATTATCTCCAAATGAAACACAGTGTGCAAATGAAATATTATAACTTACCAACAGAACTGGAGGCTTGCGCTTTCCCCCAGAACAGTAGCTGACTCCCTTCACTCTGCCTGTCAACACACTTCCAGAATGTCATGTAGGGAACCCCATGGCACTCTACTATGGTGCAGATGCTCCCTTTTGTGGTATCACCATGTGCATCAGTGAGTTCCTGCCGGTAATTCCTCAAGCACCTGGCAAGAGCTGGCAGTGTCCACTATTTATACCTCTGCCCCTCATGTGAGGACCCTCTCAATCTCTTTTTTGGTGATGCCACTTTCTTTTCTTTTTTGGTGGTATGTCTAACAAAATAAAATAAGAGCAAACAAAATATAAAAGAAAACAGAAAATAAAACAACAGACAAAATTGGAAAGGAAATACCAAACGAAATGGGTAACTAAATATTTATTTCTTGCAACCAAAGAAAGTACAAATGAAATGTTTAGTGGCAGCAATGCTCTCTGGCTCACCTGTGCCACATTGGAAGTGAAATGGAGCCATACAGTTGTCACATTTGACCCATTTCATTTGGTCAACATCAGTGAAGACACTGAATTCATACAGCATGTGCTGTTGCTCAAGCTCTTAGGGAGACTTGGCTAATATATTAAAAACAACACAGTGCCAATTAAAATATTCTGCCTCTTGGACTTGAAAATAAGAATCAAAAAAGCCTCACTATCCATACCTAATGACACACAAGAGAGATGTGATGACACTTGGACTTGCACTGACAGCTAGTCTGTAAAAAAGGGATAAATGTGGGGTAAAATCTAGGTCAAAAGGCACATTAGATGATACAGATAAATGAAACAGGGTTCAAAAGGTATTAAAATGGATGAAACTGGGATTAAATCAGGTAAAAATACAGTAAAAACTACCAAATGAAACACAAATGCAATATTTTGTTTGATATTTCGATATTGGCACATAGATGTTTTGTTTTGGGGACAAACTCAATATTTGAAGGTTTACTGACTTTGCAATGATTTAACACCCTCTATTATTGCTCACAATCAATGTCTCTTTACACGGCAAGTTAATTCAAGGGCCACTAAGTATTGTAGCATTTATGTTCACTGGATCCTGTACATCATTTCTAAATGGGAACCTTAGCCAAAAAAATGGCATTTCATTTGCTTAAGGCCATTTCAAACAAAACACAGAAAATTACAACACAAATGGCATCTGCTTACATAGCAAGTGTGATCTGCAAGAGGGCGCAGGTGTTTATATTTGTAGGTGCTGGCCTCGAGTATTCATAGATGTCACCACCAAACAAAATAAGAAATTACTTTAAAAACTATGGTGTGTGTCCCTTACATATTTCGTTTGACCCCGTGTTTCGATTTAGGGACACCCTCTCTATTTCATGATGTCATTATGTGCCACCATCTTAGATGAACCACACAGTCTTTGTGAATTTCATTTGAAAGACAATTAAGTCTCTTTATTTCGAAATAATAACTAACAGACACAAGGTGGAATTCAATTCCATAATTTGAAAATTTTTTTAACATTGGAAATAAGCATGGACGTTCAAATGATCAGGATGAAAATGACAATAGACACCATTCTTGCACGTAAAACACTATGCGAATGACCACACATTTAATTCAAACATTACTTGCCTTTTCAGATGATAAAATTCCTATCACTTTTAGAACTATATCATATCAAATGCACAACGTAGAATTCATTTGTTCTCCTTTTTGTTCCACACCTTTCCAAATTGATGGTGATTTTGGAAGTTGCAGATATGAACCAAGAGAAGACCAACACTAAAATACACTGAATTCTTTTGCCAGAAAGTGTCCAAAATGATCTGAAATGGCCAGAAATGCATTTCCCCAATCTAGGGGGTTGGGTGCTTGGGGGTCTCAATCTCAGAAAACTAATGGCTGCCCAGAAATTGAACTGATCCATCTCCTGGATACAAAGAGCCTCAGCCCTCTATCAGGCATGAGGCTCAATCAGGATTGAAAATCGGATTTAATTTAATTGGCGTGTTGTCGGTGGGTAGCAAAGTCTCTTATTACAAGTTTAATGTGAAACAAAAAACAGGCACGAGTCATTTGTATTCTGAACACACTCCATGAAAGACAGATCGCCTTGAAACCGTGAGATTCTCAAATCAAATTACGTAACCCCGTGGACACTCCATGATGAATCTGGAGTTGCAAACTGACTCTGAGGAAACAGTGAATGTATTTCTGGATTATGTAATATCAGCGCTCGCTTACTGTTGGATTTGCTGTTTCTCTTGTAACTTAGGGAGGATATTTTGTTTATCATCATTTTTGGATCATCATTTTGTATCAGCAGAAATTTGATAGATCACAAAGGGAATTTTTAATCCTAAAATGACATATGTGACCTGAAAGTATTAATCTGGTATTATATTGTTAGGAAAATTTAATTTAGACATTTCTGAGATGATTTATAACTTTAACCCCCAGCAGGGAGGTGTCTCTAACATCCCATGCAAGAAAATATGTTTGTGAGCTCACATTTGTGTGAACCAGAAAATATCTCACC
This sequence comes from Haplosyllis anthogorgicola, assembly GCA_038406195.1. Classification (NCBI taxonomy): domain Eukaryota; kingdom Metazoa; phylum Annelida; class Polychaeta; order Phyllodocida; family Syllidae; genus Haplosyllis; species Haplosyllis anthogorgicola. The sequence continues at coordinate 10,738 of JBCAUI010214528.1, forward strand.
CAGAATACGAACCGGAGCTATCCTGGTTTAAAATGTTGAAATCGTTAACAAATGTAAGGCTCGTTTCTGTCATGTGGCTGGCATTTTAAAATTAATGACCTTTGGATGTTTCAAAGTCTTATCCAATCACAGAACAGAGTATTAACTTATGTTAATGAGGTGTCAGGGGTGTTGGGGTGTATCCCATGGGGAAGTTCTCACAAAGTCCAAAACGGGGTAATCAAAGGCCCCACCCTTGTCCAACAAAAAATGTTGAAAACGAAAAAAAGAAGTTCAACGTCATGACCTTATATTGTCGACCTGGTCTTTCGACTTCGCGTACCTGCTAGCGATCCAACCGAGTTATTTTATCTATTTCATTTTCTCAGACAGATTAGGTAAATTAGGCATAGAATTTAAAGTGTTATCACTCATATAACCGATTATGACCAATAACAAATTTAGTCCTTTTCAGGTCAGTCGTGCATTCTTACAGTGTAAATTGTCCTGCCTAATCTACCGAGGCTGCCTCGGCAGACGAATCAATTTAGAAACTCACATTAGTTTTGTAAAAAGACTAGAAGGAGAGTTTCTAGACTTTGAATGATTTATTAACTCTGGTACAAAAATACATGTAGTCTCAAGTGAGGTTGAATAAGAACTAAGTTGGCTACCTAAGATAATTATGATGCTAATGCGTAACTCTAATTAACCAATGGGATAGTCTTTAGACTGTCACATGACTTGCAGGTGAAGGTCTGAGGTGAGAAGCATGTGGCACCTCTGGTGTTAACTCAAACTGCAGTCTTTAGACTATGGCACTCCTGGTGGTAACTCTGACCGAAGTCTGGTCCTTTGACAAGTTTTGATGTTAAAAAAAGAGGAAATTTACACTCAGCAGTTTATTCAGGCAGTAATAAATAGTCACACAATTTGTCATCATATTTTCACCTTTTTTTAGACAGTGCAAAATGTATGAAGCGTAAATAGCGTGAAAATTTGAAAATAACTTTTTTTTTAAAATTTGATCACAAGATCCTGCATGTTTGACAGTAGTGTTGAAACGGGTCTTCGGGTACCCGAGTGGTATTGGGTCAAAGCTCCTACCCGAACCGAGGACTTAATGACCCGATACCCGACACTTAAATTATGATTCTGAAATGTCAGAAATAACGGATCAAAAACAGAGATACACCAATTATGGGACTTCTATCTTCATCACTGTTATTGAGAAATCACCAAGTTGAAATTAAGCCAAAATGCATCATTCAATTTTACATCACTGTTATGCTTTTCAAACAATGTAGGACAGATGATGACAAAAATGTTAGCAATTTACTTTTCTTAGATTGGTATGTGCTCTCGGATACGGGTCTCGGGTCGGGCATTTATTGCCTCGGGTACGGGTGGTTATTTTTGAGACCCGTTTCAATGCTATTGGACAGACGTGATGGTTGCAGAAGATGACAGATGCTTTCCTCTGATAACACTCCTACTGACTAGTGACAAGAAGGATCAGTTCCAAGCGAACGTGAATTCAAACTTTTCCTTTAACACACAGCTACTGAGATCCAAATTCTGATTTTCATAATTCACCAGGTAGAACCCGTCCTTTGGAAAGTTACCTGCCATTGTTTTTTTTGACTTTTTTTCAGCCAATGATGATCTCCCCTCTTGGTGGAAAAGGCGTGTGTAGCACCGGACGTGACCTTTCGGATGACAGCACGCAAGCAAGAAAGAGTGCAGGCGAGAGATCCACCCTGTCTTTTAAGCCCATGACATTAAATTTCACACACCAAGGAGTTATAACTTTGCTCTCAAAGTTTCCTCTCGCAAATTTTGACACATTTTTATGCGTATTTTGCAACATGAGTGTTTAGCACTAGCTCCATATCCATTACAAAAGCCTGGTCTACATGGAATAAGCATTGTACGACCCAGTGAGATGATTTGTGATAATTGGCCTTTTTAATGTTCCATTAACTGCTATAAATTGCACCTGGTGGTTGTATTGCTTTCTATTGCGCAATAACTCATTTCAAATAACAAATTAAACATGTAAAATTACTTTAATTTCGACATTGCGATTGATTAAACAAATTTCAGCTGTGAATAAACCTCCGCGAGTCAGGCAAAGACAACTGTACAATTTCTTGTCTATTTACAAGATTACACCAAGAAAATATGGAATTAAAATATTTTCATTTCAGATTAAACGAAACTACATTTTTTCTTATTCGGAACCTTTTCTACAAAGAAACAGTTTTCTTACTCACTGTACCCTACTCTTTCTAGGTTCATACAAAGATTAGAATTTGATGGTTTCTTGAACCAAATCACACCTCAATCTCCTAAAAATCATACAACTATTGTCCTGCTTTTAGGGTAAAACTCCTCTACAGACAGGCTAGTAGTGTAACTTTCAAACCAGTCTTTTTACGGAGTTATAAGAAGGAGTTTTAGCGTACAATTCCCTCTTGACAAATATATTGTATATTTCGGGTAATGCCCTATGAGTTTTGGAACGAAGAAATCCACGCTACACATAAAAAACACACTGTGGACTTGTTTTGTTCTGAAACGTTGTCAAATTGAAAGTTAACGGGCTGTTATGACAATGTTAACCTTCGTGCAGTTACCCAGCTTCAATTCAAGAAGTGGGTTGCTATGCAACATACATTTACGGCTTTAACAACATCTAACATCTACCACGTTGTAATAAAAATTCGTTTATTCTTTGACAAAACGAACACAATTACAATGTACCGTCAGACCACACTAATGACAAAGAACATAGTAAGAACAGAACATAACCCATTACAATTCTCATTTTAGAGGGGTTTCTTTTTCTATGGCTTTCTGTTTTGCATTTTATAAAATCTTACACAATGTTAATAAATCCATTTTGCTATTTCAATTATACCCTTGAGAAAATAATTAGACAGATGTGGAATTGAAATTAGACGTGTCTCATCCAGTGCACGCCAATCCATTAACCCATGTTCATTAGGAAACGTAATTTTTCCGTTTGATCTGGTTTTTTTCCTGCTGCAAATATTATGTATTGTTTCTATCAGGACTGGATTATAATTTAGTCCTGGCGTCAACAGTTAGTAGTGAATTTATGGCTTTGGTTCTCACCATATTAACTCTGGATATTAGCTTTTTTCCCCTTTGCTCATATTTTCATGTAATCACAAATTCCTTGATTTGAATCCATTTACGATTTCCTAGGATTTTGTCGATTCATTTTTTTTTCATATTGAAAGTTAATTTATGTAAGCCGCTATGAAAGGTGAGAACCGCTGGGAAGCTAGGGGTCCGAGTTCGACTCTAGGGCTATCGGTTGATATGTTGGTCAGTTTCTCAACAAATTGCAACCTTACCACTACAAGGTGTAAAACTGGTACGAACAAACATTTACACGACATATTTTTTTCTCTTGGGGCAGAGTGGAATGTAGGTTGCCCCTGTCAAAGGTGATGGTTTATACCAAGGTTTGGTGAGTTGCCTGCTCAAATACTAAAGGTTTTAACCACAGTTGAGGTACAAATTGTATTTCATTTAAATTCAATTGGAATGGAATAAGAGGGCGGCAGATGATGGCTGGGAAAGGATGGCACGATAAAAAAGGCTAATTGGGGGGGGGGAGGGGCTGGGGCGATGGGTCAAGGGTGAAAAAATACCAAAGGCCAAAGTAATCTTAAGTGCTTTGATACTTTTTGGGTCAGTTCCACTGATGCACTTTCATTCGGCTGTCTCATGCGAAAAGTTGCCTTCCCAATGTTGCTCCCAGCTTCATATTCCTAATCAATTTAGAGCCGTTTCAAAGGTTTCTCATCGTGATGTATTTCGCCGGTGGATTTGCTTTTCCTAAAATAATCACATTAAGCATCGTAAGTATTCCAGGGTTCAACGCTTTGATCACCAGTGAGCCTGTCATTCTTATTTTGGATTTTCCGCGGAATTCTTACAGTGGCGGCCGATTGGTAATCAAATGTTAGAATGGCGCAAGTTGGCCAATTTTCCCAGAGATCAAAAGGACGAAATGTGTTCACTTCAACGTCTTAGTTTTGTTAATAGCGAGTTTAAGCAACATGTTTTACGTTATCTTGTACGTGTGAGGAGAATTCTGAAATCACCCGATTCCACCTCGGCGGCAAATGTAACGATACTCGGCAGAGTTACGTTTGCAGCCGAGGTGAAATCTGATGATTTCTTGTCAAGTATTTTCTAACGTAACGTTACAATTTAGATCAAAATTATCTTGTACATATATACGTATAGGACGGATAAAAACGAGGTGCTTAACATCGCTTATGGAGCTGGGTGAATGTCAATTCTGACTAAATGATCGCAATTGTTGGATTAAAGAGCAATCATCCTAACTTTGAAGTTACGATCCATCTCTATTGAATGCGTTCACATTGTTTGGTATCTGGATGAATTCCATTTCTGTAACAATCCTCCTTAGATTATCAGTTGCTCTATCTGATGGAACTGAATATAACTGGCCTTGGTACACAGCTTAATGATATCAATCAACCAATCTATTTGGCCGGTTTTTATGCGTTTACGGCCATTTGGAATTGGGAGTCAAACAGTCAACACCCATGCAGGAGGATGAACAGCTTGGACACAGGTGGAGCTAGTGGTTAGGACTGCATGTGCAGTGTCATGTGACTGGTCCAGGTATGATTAAATTTGTCAGCAGGAGTTCCCTTTTATTGGAGTACTGGCTCCAGTTGACTGATCACATAGTCAAAGCATTCAGACCCATGAAATGTGACATCTCCATTGCGACTAATTACAATCCATGCTGTAAAATTGGCATTGAATTTCAATCTATTTCTATTCCGAAAAAGAAGGGCATGAATTCTTCAAGAGGGGTAGTCCTATATTCAACCCCGATTCAACTAAAGCGTCACCTGTATTTTTAGTTCAGATCGTGAAATTAAGTACTATCAAAAGTTTAGCTCCCCGCAAGAATTGAATTGACTGAGCTCAGCATGAAATTCCCTTGTCGCGGCTCTTAACTTTGAAAAGAAATATTTCATGATCTGTAACAGATGTTCAACTCAAAAATAATTTTTTGGGTTAAATCTTGTTACTGTCATAAGTTTACCATTTCTGTATTGTTGTTTCATGTTTTCACAGGAAGTTCTATGAGTGTTTACGTGTTTTTGACACGAACAAGGTTGTCCAGTCAGATCCCTAACACGTCAACGATTGCATGCTTCCTGACAAGACAATAGTTTAACCAACCGTAGATATTAAAGGTTCAAAACACTATTTTGTTGCAAAACTATTACTCAAGGTTCATGAAAATTTCAATACTTTTTTTTATTTTTGCTAAAATTTTGTTGGACCAGGGTCCATTTGTTGGGCCACTGATTACCATTGTTTTTGACTTTGTGTGGCCTTCAACATGGGTTTTAAAGCCAGGGTGGATCCCCTCACCTGCACTCTTTCTTGTTGTGTGTGGTGATCCTGGTGCCGCACTGACCTCTTCCACCAATATTGGTGTATACTGTTTTGGTGTGTTTACTGCAGGCTTGCCTTTCGGACACCCATCATTAGTCTATCATGCTTTGCATTGATAGACTACTGTGAATGGCAAGGTGGTTTTGCTATTGAGTCAAAACTGCGTGCACAGACGCCCCCCGATCTGAGGTGGCATCAGGTCCAAGTGCAGATGGACCCCTAAAAATCAGAGGTCATTCAGTGCAAAGTACAGATCCACCCCGTTCTTCTTCCTACTTTTATACCTAACAGGAAAACTGCGCTTTTTTTATTTCAGATTTGAGTTCACAAATATCAACTATTAAATTAATGCATCACAAATATTCACCATCATGGACAGTTAGTCTGCATGTATATGATGGCATTTATTGTGACACTAAAAGATTTACTGTTTTATGAGGAATTCCTTCAAATTTAAATTCACAAATATCAACCATCAAACTGATGCATCCACACTTTGAATAGCAATATTTCATATTTAGACATCATGGAGAGTTA
>JBCAUI010214639.1:0-16736 GCA_038406195.1 Haplosyllis anthogorgicola
ATATCGATATCCCGCTTATATCGATGCCATTTTTCCGCACCAAAAATATCGATATATCCGGGGACGAGTGTATTACTTTGACCTAAGATGAGCGATCCACCTTGAGGAGAATTTGTCTTTTGACTATTCGACCTTTCTTTGAATTTTGTAATTTTTGACTTCAAAAATTCATTTTAGACTTGTTTTCATTCACAGTACAATTCTTGAAAGTGTTTTGAAAATAAAATTGAACATTGAAGTTTGAAATTTGGACCAATTCTAATGATCCCCCTTCTTCCTCTGATTATTCCTTGTTGCACTAATACTCTCAGCTGGGTTACGTTTCACCACCTTAATTCATTCTTGATAAACCACTGATTTAGTTCATATGTACATTGTCAACTTTTCATTTCCACCCTGGAACTCGCCCAACCTGAATTAGTCCTAAAATAAGCAATTGCCTGGTGATGGTGCAATAACCAGGATCTCTATTTGGTGCATTTTTATACTTCACATATGGCTGGTACCAATTGTTACACCTCAGACGAATTGCCCCCACCCTTCTCGTACTTACTCGTCATGAGAGAGCCCTATGTCCCTGTCGTCCATCTCGTCCCCCTTGCCGAATCGGTTCGCACCCTTTTCGTAAGTCACCATACTCTGAGCTTTCTTTGCCTCCTTTTTCGCAGCCTTCGCTCTGCAAATGAAAGAGTTTAAACTCTAAAACTACAGCGATTTACCCTGTTGACTCTTAATACATTCATGCCCTGACAATTCTGCAATCTTTCTACCTCCGCTTGAAGGGTTATCCTCTCGCTCGTGTGCATCCACACTTGCACATCATGATCTAAAGGATCACTTCCGGCAAAGAACTGGCCCAACATATTGTTTCAAGCAGAGGTGAGCAGGCACTAGTGAGATGAGATCCTACTAGCCTTGGTATTGCAAAGTTGTTTGAATGTCACTAAGACTCCAGTAAACATACTAGTGCATCAGCCTAGAGAGGTCCCGCCACTTCTAGCATCTTTAAATTGACAGTTTACATCTGTTTGCGGAAGTTACGTGCAGCTTTGTTATAATTACCATCAACAGTTGGAACTGTACCGAAAGTGTAGAGATAAGAAGTTTTCCTAAAAATAAAGATAAATTCTAATCTTTTTGTAAAGACGACCCAAATCAGCAGACAGTAGAGTGCAAATTGTAACTTACAAATCGTGAGTTTATAGCTAAAGTTATGTGATGGTGAGTTGAACTGCAATAGTAAAGCATAGAAATTTCCTGCCCTCTCCTCCAAAAATTGTGGCAGCACTTGACGAGCAAATAATACACGCAACACTTTGTTCCCTACTGATAGACTCACTTTTTGTGTTTCTCCATCATCTCCTCGTACTTATCTCCGTATTTCTCCTTTCTCTTCTTCTCTCTCTCCGCCTTACGCTTCGCTTTGGCCGCTAAGTATTCCTCTATCTCTGTAGCAGTCATCTTACTGAAGTCAGGTTCATCTTCTGAGTCAGTCGACAGTAAACTGAAGTTAAGAGAATTCAAATCCAAAAATTGTTGTCAATTTGAAAACGTGGAGAGAGAACAAAAGAACAAAAGAACAGAGAACAAAACAATTCCTCGAGGTTCTTATGATGTGCTATTGTTTCAAAAGTGATAGGAATTTCATGATTTGCAAGTTAAATATAGCACTAGTGTTTCATTATTGTACATCAATCGTCAACTTCTTAGCAGAGAACTCAACCAACCTAGGTGTGAATTATCACATTAAAATGGTGATCAGAACAAGACAACATACATCCAATCCTGAGATGACACACTCAAACCTATTCTGCCAAAGTTTACCACTACCAATTTTACCCCTAAGTGTGGTAAGGCCGTGAGATTTGCCGACAACTCTACTATATTATAATAGCATTTTAACTACTTGCTGCCAAGCGGTTTTCGCTCTCCATTTAATCACTTGGCTTTTACAACATACATGCAGTCGGACAGACATACAGACAGACAGACAGACAGACTGACAGACTAACCTGTCTGAGAAGTCCGTCATGTTCCCGTCAGGTCCTCCTCCTTTCTTCTTCTTGCCTTTAGACTCTGAAATAAGAAACATGCATGCGTAAAGTGAAACCTGTCATTTACGACCACCCTTGGTCGTAAATAAAAGGTCGTCTTAAAACACAGGTTGATTTTAATGGCAATTATAATTTTGGTTTGTAATATCTGATCACAAGTGACAGGTGGTCATAAAACTTGGTGGTCGTAAATGACAGGTTTCACTGTATTATGTTTTAACTGGAAATAAAAATTCTGCTGTTTCCAATTTAGGTAAATTTCAGTAGCAAAAGTTGTTTCTTTTGCCTCCAACTTTACTAAACAATATGACACTTTAGAATTGTTTTGTTGTACAACAAACTGTAAGACATCAGAATACCTGACTCTCTCTTGCTCTTGAGTTTCTTGACTTTCATCTTGCCGCCTTTACCGTCATCCACCCATTCATACCGGTCCTCTTCTGATTCTATAAGAATAATAGTACAAATGGGAGAAGGGGCCGCCTGCTAACACCCATACAACGACCAGTACATAGATGTATGTGGGTGAGAAGTGACTGTCTGCTGACACCCTGATACCCAGTGGACAAGCCAGTGCGGGTATGTATGGATTGAATCAAACATATTTCCAAACTAAGAAAATATAAGTTTGAGAAAAAAATTGAAGTGGCATTGCTTTGTATGTTAAAGGGTTACCTAGGCTGATTAGTCTATTGCGCATGTGTCAATAGACTTCTTTGATGAGTAGCCTAAAACGTCCATGAGCTCAAAAAAGCACCGGGAACTAGGTGGGGAAGGTCAGGGTGCATGGCTGTGAACTCTGTTCAAACTTGTTCATTGGCAGGAGACTTGTATGGACATACTGATTACCCTTCCAGCGATAGACTCTTTAGCCGCCAGGATAATTCTCGTTACTAACTGCATGCAGAGCGCTTGTGCTGTGATGTCCTACATCGTTGTCTATGCAGATAAAAATTGCCTCGCATTCCAGTCGGTACAAACAGTGCCAATGAACTACGCATTCACACCGTTTGTCCATTTGTCTGACTTTCGATATTCGATATTTCCATGATCACAGACAGAGAGACAGATAGACAGACAGACAGAACTCACCATCAGGACTGGTGTAATCCTCAGACTCATCGGCGTGACCTATAACTCGACCCTGTGCATCTCGGATACGTTTCTTACGTTTTCGTCTCCTTGTTCCTCCCTCTGACACCTCACTGTTAGAAGAAAACGAGATCTATTGATATTATGTAACAGGTAACGCAACACTCAGCTGCTTGTTTGGGTAGCAATGAATGACGCGCGTAAAAGAGTAATATTCGCAGCCTCTTGATTGACGGCAGTAAAGGAACCTAGCAATAATAACTTGCAACCAAACGAGCTAGAAGAACATTAAATTCCAATGCAATTTTGGAACATTGCAAATTCTAGTCTTGTTTTTTATGCGCATCAATGTGATAACCAACAATTTATTTCCTCAAACGTTTTTAAATTAATAAGAGTTCCAGTAGTTCTCATTCATTCTTCGTCTTGCCTGTCAAACTTAACACTGATGTGCAGAAATAAATGAGTCTGTCGTAGGTCAACACAGAACTGCCTAAAAGACAGTAATAGATAAGCTACAGATAAACTCTCGGAGGTTTATTTTGCTTATCCTTCTTCACTTCATTGCCTGATTGACAGCAAGTAAATTGCTGGGGATGTTATGGGCTACACATATAAGCTCCGCCCCTAACACCCCAGATACCAGCCGGACTTACGTAAACAGGGCATTCGAGCCCCAGATACTGCAGAGGTAACACCTACTAAGCAGTAGGTAGCAGGCTAGACAGCCAGTAACACGCACCCTAGGCTTAGCTACTTACTACAAAATCATCGAACTTACTGTTACTTGTTCATTGCAGGAAATTAGCCCAATATAAATGGTCGTTGTACCGGTCATAGCAAGAAATACAGGCAATTCATTAGAGGAAATGTTAAGCTTTTTCTCTGACCCGGTTTTAACTGAATGAGTGGTTAGGGATCACTCCGATAATTGAATTTGTAAGAAGAATTTGCTGTACTGAATTGCATTATAAAACAGAGCCTTGTACAAAAACGAAAATGACTTCTCCTTCGAAATTAACCCACCTGTAGTAGCTGTACTCGCTTCCACTTCCATGTATTCTAGGAGGTTTCTTCTTCTTGCCCTTCTTCTCGAACATGTCGCTGTCGCCGCTGTGGTAGGACTCTGACGCCGAGTAGGTGCCGTCACCACGCCGCCTGCGCCGTTTAACGTGCCGGGTACCGCCCTCTGATACAACACTGTAAAACGATACTACCAGGTTACAGTTACTAATCAGGGGCGGATCCAGGATTTCCCGTTGGGGGGTGCCCGGCCCGCTGGGGGCGCCACCCCTATTTTCGCCCAAATTTAGTGGAAAGCGCATGAAAACAAAGAAAATTTGGGCCATTGGGGGCGGGTGCGCACCGGCGGTGACCCCCTTGATCCGCCAATGCTAATCAATGCTGAATTAAGACAAAACACTTCGTGAGGAGTGAAGTGTGACTTGGGTAAATGCGATTTTATTGTTAAATTCTGTGATAATACTTGAATGTGATATTAAAGTGCAGGACTTTTTTGCCGCTAAAAGCAGAAATTCACTGAAGGTCCAGTTGAAAACAATGGATTATCAACCACTAATTTGCATCAAAACTTGGAAAAGAAGAGGTTGATGCTTCCTTTGCATCTGATATCAACTTGACAAGGCTATATCCTTCATAAATAATTTAGGATTCAAGACCATGGACACCAGACTTTAAATTACAGACTTTAGGACTTGCATCTGTTGTTGCTGTGTGCGCTTTTACCCCATCACCAGTCTAGTTAATTCAAAGAATTAGGTACATGGGACTAATTATCATGATTAAAAGTGATTAAACATGGCTAGTTGCCAGACCTAATTCGGTAGAATTTGGCTGGTCTCCAGTTTAAAAAAGTCTATGACTTAAACGCATAGATCTAGTACCTGTAGTAGCTGTGCGCGCTTCCGGCGTGTTTTCTGTCTCTACGTCTACGACGTCGTCGCGCCTTGCCGTCCTCGTCCTGTGAGCTGTGATAGGACTCCTCGGCGCTGTATGTTCCGTCTGCACGTTTTCTCCGTCTCTTCACGTGACGGGTTCCACCAGCGGAAACCACGCTCCTGGAAAATATAGCGAAAATTTATTTACTCCATAAAAAATAGATATCATTCGGTAGACTGGGTGGCATACTGCCTTCTATTTACCCATTCCTTATTAAAAGGTGCTGACACATGCTGTTAGTGATTATCTGACCTCACTGAACTGACACTAGGCCAAAATATAAACAAAGTGCTGGTGAATTATTGTCTAACCAGGGCACCAAGACATGACAGTTGATTAGGTGTGAGGTGTGAACTGGGGCATGAAACAATACATGACATGACACTGGGCAAGCCTGTTGAATTGTTCCATTGTGTGCTATTCTGAGCACTGATCTGTAACCCCAGGTGTTTGAAACCAGGAACCAGGGCACCAAAACAAATTTGCCTGATATCTGCTTGAAATTCTGTCAACTAATCACCCTGTAGTTGAAATATTGTAAATAGAAGCCGTATCAATATGGAAACTCTGCCGCTTTTGTTCGAAATTTATTGTTCTCCACACTGTTGATTATACCAGTTAGCAGAAATGTTAGCAAAGAGACCAGCAAATATCGCTATCCCAAAAAGATCCCAAATGATCCTCATGTCACTACTTTATACACCTCAATTAGAAACTATGCAATCAAGCCTTCCTTCTTTTTCATGAGTAAGAATCGTATTTCTTCTTCCCAACCTAATAGAAAGCAATTAAGGAAAGAGAAGAACTTTCAGTGGTTTAAGAACTCAGATGCATTTCACAAATTAATTGACTCTAAACAATGTATTACTGAGTGAGTTTACTTTTATTTGAAACATTTACTCAATGATCAATTTCAGTGAAGTACAAAGTCCATATGACTGTAGACAATTTCATTTTAACCAGAACTTTAAATTGAGTTGAGGGCGTACAGAAACTAAGTTGAAGTTTGACAATCAATTACTTAAAAGGTACTGAGCCAAATCCTTTCAGTTTGTGCTACAATTTATGCATCGAATGTTCCAAACCGAGTATGGTTTTGTCCTAAGGTTGCAACTTTACCATGAGGATGAGACATTTTTGAAATTTCGCTGCCTTTGCCGTAGATACGTCCAAGTGTACAGTTCGAACAAGAATACATAAGTTAGCTAAAGTCAAATGGAGCCCTCTTACTGTTTTCTGGATCCTAAATCTGGCTGTGTTTTGTCCTAAATAGACAGCATATTTCATGTAAAATAAACGAAAGAGTTTCAAGTTTAAAAATCAAGTCGATAGATATTCTTGCAATGGTAAATTTCATGGAAATTCAGGACATGGACATTGTAGGGGAGAAAAAAATGAATCATAAATTTCACCATTGAGGAATAATCTAAATTATGGAACAAGCTCTTGTAAGAAACACATAGAACAATAGCGATCAAAATATAACAACACTAAAACCACACATGAGATTTTTAAACAGTTTATTCTTTTAGAAAAATACTCATGTGTTCTTATGGTACTGTTTCAAATTTGTTACATGAGGATGTTTGTAGGCATTAAATGGTTTATTGTACTTAAAGTTCATTGCTGCTGGAAACAATACACTTAAATTGAGTGAGACAATCCTGTGTTCGTGGTTTACAATACCAATGAATCGGATCTCCGCTTTTTTAAAGAAACCGTGTAAAGTTCCCACGCGTAGAGCTTAACTAAGCCCCAGAATCTGTGGAAGTTTTTCCAGCTACCTTAAGGACAAAGTGTCATTACAAGTGAATGAGAGACTGAAGTGAGGATTAATGGAACTTGTTTTATGTCTGGCGGCTTTCACAATTGATCTGACCTGAATTTGCAATGGTATAACAAAACTCTTTATGTGTCTTTCCATGGGTAACTTCAGATAGAGAGAATCGGCCAATGCGGATCACTACATGCAAGAAGCAAGCTATTCATCCGTTCGGTTGACTCACGTTGAGTTTGTCGCATTAGCGTGCTTACAATAAATTTCCATACTTTCTAGTGCAAATTCAAATTTACCGCTTTGATAAGAACGTCTCAGAACGTTTTCATGGAATGAAATGAATATTTTCAAATTCTACAGAATAAACTTCGTGTCATTCAGCCGTTTGGCTCTTGCAGGCGCCTTCTGAAATTTTATTTCATTTTGGGACAATGAAATCGTAATATGTGTCTTTTGCTCGAACAAAATAGTCTTTTGCTCTCAAAATAAAAAGTCTTGAGCAACATTTCATCCTGAAGCGGCAAAATCGGGCCGACATGAAATGTGCGAATCGTGACATCGTACCCAAAACATGTCTGATTTGTTTCAGCTCTCATTGAGTGTCTAAAACGGGGCAACAAGATGAGATTGGAAAAGCAACCGTTATGTTGCAAGTTGTGGAAGCCTTTCTGGCCTTTCTGACCGAAACATTTGAGAAAATCAGGTGAATCTGGGAAAAAGTTATGTGCGTCATGTATTCTTTGTTTTTTTTTTAAATATAACAAACAATCGATCCTTGAATGAAAAATCCCATGTTGAAGCAGACAGAACTTTGTCTATAAAAATTTGTTTATAATTATGGAATTCCCTTTTACCTGTGCAAAAGTCGCCACAGTGTTACGAAAAAGAGGTTCATACCTCAAGCAAAAGATCCCGAAGGCGACAATATTCATTTGCGTTTCCCTTTTCAATGGAAGGAAACCATTTGCCATACAAATCTATGCCTTTCAGGTTCTTATGTCCACAACTCCTTCATTTCCTTTAAAGCTTTCAATCTGTTCTCAGTACGGGACTAAACACTGTCCAGCAGGATACATTTACAAACAATCCATCCCATCCCAAAAAATCAAATTTAGCCAAAAGGAGATTTGAGAAATGTTCCCCAGTATGAATCTGATATAATCATCCTGCACTCAAAGGCAGTAGGGAACTGCTTATCCTCAATTACTCATTCCTTTCGCTCAATTTTGTAACATTGATCGTGATGATATTCGAGAACGCATTTAGTTTAAATGCTTTTTCGTAAACAGACTTGTTGAAGGTGTGGAATGTTGTATACAAGAGCAGCAACAAATCTTTCGCGTATTTATGCGTATATTTCTGATAAATTCTTCATTACATTTCACCTTAATTTAACTTTTCAGATATTTTTGATAAAATTCCGGATACTAGTCTGCAACACACCATCAGTTTTAGCTTAAAATAGTACATACAGGGACGTGTATAATACATTATGTATTCCAATTTGTTTTTGTTCGCTAATAACCCCAGCGTGAATATCTATTATTCCTAAAATTAGTCCTTAACCGAAAAAGTATTTTTTGTGAGATTATTATTTTGGATAGTGGTTGGGTTACACAGTAACTATTTGAAAATATTTTATCATTTACACTATTTTACAGTTTGCTGTTTCATTCCACAAACAACGTATTGAGCGTATTGGAAAGAGGATCTTGCGAGATGCCCATCAATTCTATATGCTTCACACATTAGCAAGTCAAAACACATATACGCATACGAAGCAGCTGAGATTTATTACTTACACCTTGGCATCAACAAACATTTGTCTAGGCACTTAATTAGTTACTTTTTAGCCTGGCTGTGAGTTATTTAGTTAGTTGGCTTTGCATTTAGGATGAAAGTATACAATGTGGGCTTTCGGAAACTAGTTTGGTTTTAACAGGCAAATCTGTCAGGATCATACAGATCGTGAAATTACTATTAAAAGTTAACGTCCGAATTTCAATAACTCAGCATGAAATTTTCAATTGACTTTCATGCTGAGTTATTGAAATTCGGACGTTAAGTTTTAATAGTAATTTCATGATCTGAATATTACTATTCTAATTTTCTTGAGATAACTAAATCTAGCACAGACTTCTTATGGTACATTTGCTACAACCGTCTCCTTTTACCAAAATTAGTAAAAATTAAGTATATTGCAAACTGTAAGGTCGCTAGTTCGTAATAATTATTTTTTCAAAGTACAGTTTACTTACATTAATTTTTATAACTGCTAGTTAATTTGTAATAGTTCTTTCACAAATATAATTTTCGAAAACCGCTTTGAATGTTGGTCTCGTCGGAGTAGCGTATTGAAGGTTTTTCGTGTTTCTTTCGCCTACCAAGACAGATTAGGCCGATTTGGTAGATTAGGTAGATTGGATAGGGAAAGTTTTACTATATTTAGTATCTACATGACTAAATCTAAAAAAATAGTAATGAACCTAAACTTAATCATTGCCCGTTATCAGTTGTTTTACTATAGTACAAAGTCACTGTCCAATTTGTCTAATCTACCTAATCTGCCTAATTGAACGGGTGAAATAAATCAGAAAAATCTGGAATCCAAATAGGAAAACCAACGGTGTTCTTTCATCTTAGAATCCGCAATTCTACAGCATATTTAGTTTTGAAATCAGAAAAGGGGGAACTCTAAAATAGAAGTGTACAAAAACTAACAGACACACTGAGACATCTATTCCTTTCTGAGTATTACACTCCCAATTAAATTGTGATAAAAAAGAGTTGATGCGTCTCTGATGAACAAAGCCTTTCGCCAACCATCGTGCTTTACTGGTACAAATAAATTGATCCGTAGATTTGTCGTGAACCCTTTGGTGATAAAATGAACAAACATGGGTGACAACAGCTCTGACATGTCATAGTCTCATTTATTTGCCATGCCCACAGGGAAATCAGGAATGTGTCTATAAGTGAAAGTGTTGATTGTAATTGACGGTGCTCAATTTGATTTCCTTGAACTTAGTTTTATGTGTTCATGAAAAGCACCATCATTGACCGTTTGATCTGTAGCCCAGAAGCCGTTCTTCTTAACAGAAATTACAATATGAGATAAGACTTAAGCATAAAGTTAAAATTCTTATAATCTCCGTATTTAAGCATCAACATCCTTTGCCATTAGTTTTTGGATGATGCAGTGAAAGCCAAAATTTACAGTGCAATTGAAATCTAGATGTAAATGTTAAAGCCATTTACAAGCCAGAAGTGCACAAATATCACGTCATGACAAAACAGTGTTCTTCTAGAAGATAAATTATTCATTATCTCAGTCTTAAGGTAGGTGTTAAAGCACATACAAGATGGAAATTAATCAAAGTTATAAAGGAATTACATTTCTGGAGCTGATTATTACTCAGCTTAAAAAGTTCAGCAGCATAATACCTTGAGGGAATGTTGCAGCCTATTGCGATTTCTTCACTCCGAAGAATCTCTTCGAGGTAAATTGGTGAAAATATAAATCAATTAAAATAACGTGTAACATCTCTTTAAGAAATATTATATCAGTTTTTAGCGAATCAGGTATAGCCGTCATCTGTTTCAATCAAATGCAATTTGCCAAGCATGAATCTCGGAACGACAGTGACGCGAAGATCAGCTAATGGAATTATCACAGTCAGGGAACGATAGAAATAGACGCTCGTATTTTGCGCAAAAGTACAAAAAGCCTTTTCCTCTTGTTGCATTATGGCACTACTTTGGCCTTTCCCAACCGAAGCAAAATAAGGACATGAAGAACATATATTGTTAGGATGAAAAATCTACTGTTGCCTGATGGTTTCCTTTTATGTGCACCAGTCTAAATTTAGGTGTACGTTATTGTTTTATTTGTTTCGCCTCTTGTATTAAGTATGTAGATCGACAACGAAAATATTATCTTATGAGATAAAAAAAGGTTCAGTAATATGACAGAAAACTATGAAAGCTGCACATGACATTAGACAGAATAATTCTCATGAGATGACATGTAAGTGCAGATATGGGTATTCCTGTAATAAATAAAGCAGGCTGGAACAATGTAATATGCTATCGTGATACAAAATATCTGAGCGAATTATGAGCGAAGTATATATTCTTGTGCACAGGCACATTATAAATTTAAAGTTTGAATATCATTTCAAAAATCTTTCGGTACAGTGACATTTGTCCAAATGCGTTAGAATCACTGTTACTCCATGTTAAGTGCAGCATGACATATTATTGGAAGAATTTCCAGGAGTATCGTCGGGGATCTCCTTATTGTTAGAGACTTTCATGCTTGTAAAATTGAACCTAGGAAAGCTAAAATAAGACATCGGGGAATTTAATGTATTTACAGTATTGTTTTCTTAAGATATGACAAAGAAGGCACTCCAAGGTGCGCTTATTTATTAGCTAAATTTATTCTGTGGCAAATGTCAATGGTGGTGTCTTCACTCGTTCACACCGAATATTTAGTTCACCGACTTAAAAAAGGTTTGTCTTTCTATTATTGGTTCCATTGCAGCATAACATTTTACATTTTGTGCTAGTCAATTGCCTTTCACTGTGTGTACTAAAACACAACTCATTTTACGGAATGACGTTTCCATTTTCCCTTTCCTTTTTTTTTACCTTCGTTGTTTGGCCTTCGAAATCAATACTTCAGACACATTTTGAAGGAAGACTGTACGAAAAACACACGGGTTGGGCAATACAGGAACGGTGATTGTGCTTTCCCTTTGTTTAGCATTTACTGCCATTGCACCAATATTTTCTTGGCATCTTGACAAACATTGGAGGTGTCGAAAGCTGAAATGACAGTTTGATTGTTGATTTTACTTGTGACATAAAACCCAGTAAAATCCAGAAAATGAAATTGCCTAAAACCAAGTTTGAGTCTCTTTTGGTCAATATGTTAGGTCCTGTTTTTGAAACCACATATATTTATAACGTTTGAGACAATTAAAGAGAGAAAGAAATATAGACAGTGAACACCATTGGTTTCCAAGAAAAAGACATCTTGCATCACTAAAAACAATACCTGTACCAGAGCGGTTCTCAGCTGTAGCAATATATTCTCTGTCGCCCATTCCCAAAGTAAAAAATTCACATCTCCATTAATATTTCAGAACAAACAGTTCTTTATTCACAAAACATGCAGTTATAAAATTGTTTCGTTGTAGTTTTAGATAACGCAGGTGGCACCATCTAATGTCCTAATAATAGCACCTAATAGCACCTAATCTAATTGGTGCTATTTTCATTTAAGGGATTAAATGTTGATGACCTTATGCAGTTGGCTCTCTAGCTCAGTCAGTAGAGCATCTTACCCTTAACTGGCAGGCACACTGGGTTTAGATAATATTTTTACAGTAACAGTGAAAATAAAATAAGACAAGGGTTTATTTTATGCTCACTCCTCACATTACTATTCAAATGGAAATATCACCAATCTACTTGATTGAATCTTGAAGCCTTATGTGCAAGCCTCAATAGCTCAGTCTGGAGAGCATCTGTCTGTGGACTGAAAGGTACCCAGTTCAAATCCAGATGGAATTTTGGAAAAAAATTATTTTAATTTTTAAAATTTTTAATCATAATAAAAAATTACTTGACTCTAAAATTAAACAATTCTATTCCAGTAACAGAGAAAATAAAATTAATTAAGGATTAGACAAAAAAAAAGTTCTATAAGACATGCTTAACATGCTTTTTAACATGTTAATATCCTGAATTGTGCCTGGTCATAATTTACATGTGTACAATTTGTGTAAACATGCTGATGGCCTGCATGCCAAGCTTATACTTGATTTATGTTATGCTCATTCCTTCCATTGCTATTCAAATGGAAATAACACCAATCTACCTGATTAAATCTTGAAGCCTTATGTGCAAGTCTCAATAGCTCAGTCAGGAGAGCATCTGTCTGTGGACTGAAAGGTACCTGGTTCAAATCCAGCTTGGATATTTTGAAAAATAATTTAATTAATTTTTTTGTATTCTTGATCATAATTAAAAAATAATTGACTCTAAAATTATACAATTTCATTTGCAGTAAGAGGAAAATAAAATAAATCAAGGGTTATAAAATAAAAGTTTCATGAGACATGCTTAACATGTTTTGTCATGTTGATAGTCTATATTGTTAAATCTATGCATCTATGCATGACCCTCCATTCCACAGACAGATGCTCTACTGACTGAGCTTGTGAAACTAGTAGATAAGGTTTTAAGATTTAATCAAATAAACTGATGTTATTTCCATTTGAATAGCAATGTATGGGAAGACCATAAAATATGTATTATCATTAAAATATGTATTATTTTATTTTCTCCCTGAATAAAATTGTATAATTTTAGAGTCATGCAATTTTTATTGTGACTAAAAAAAAATTAAAAATTAAAAAATTTATTTTCCAAGATTCCTAGCTGGACTTGAACCAGGTACCTTTCAGTCCACAGACAGATGCTCTTCTGACTGAGCTATTGAGGCTTACATATGTCACATGCACACTAGCGCAGGATGTATTTGTGGGCACCGATGTCTCGTTGACATGACCGACCCCAGTCTATGGCTAACCAAAAGGTGTTGATCCTTTCAGTCCAGTTACTTTGGAGTGTCAACCCAGCAGCGGCACTCGGGGTGCACTAGTCAAATGAATGGAAACAAATTAAAATGAGGGTGCTACGGCACTCCTCCAACAGCAAATGAAAGAAGAATATGATTGACAGTTGAACGTCAGTGAGTCACACGGACCTAGAGGTCTGAGTGTGCTGACCACGCTAAGGTGTTAACCTTGTCAATGCAGTAGTCAGGGGGAAAATGCGCAATGCCTAGTGTTGCGGTATAGTTTTATAGTCTGCGCTGAGGGCTCCACCCGCTTGTGCTCACGTGCAGGTGACATCATCAGCACATGATGTCATCCTGGGGTGATGTCATCATGCACTAGCACTCAGGGTGCATGTGTGTAATGGTCACCAGGCCAGGATTCTAAAAATAGCACCACTGCAGGGCAATTCCGGAATCCTGCAATGTAGACTGACAGTCCCGTCGCTGCTTAACGAGCGCTCGCCGTTGTGTGCAAGCTGCTGCAGTGGCGCCAGGGAGCTACCAAATTTTGAAGTTAGGTACCCCCCCTGCGTGCATCAGCGCGACGCGCCAGCCACGCGTCACATATACATATATCACTAATTTTAAAACACTTTGGATGCCCAAATTTGCATGGTAAATGGTCATTCTGAGCACAATAAAATATTGTTACATTTTCCAAATGTGCAGTAAGTAAAGGTTCATCATCTGCATCAGGGACACAGTCCACAACTAAATCATTAACTAAGTCTTTTTGTATAACAGTTCCACTTTTACAAATGTAAGATTTTTCATGAGATTTTAAATAATGATGGGTACATTTGTCTCAAGGTAAGGAGCAGTACTGTTGTATTAACTTGCTTGGTGAAAGATGTATTATCTTACACTTGCTTCTTTCCAGACTGTGATGACCTGTAAAATTACAAATACAATTCATTTCTTCTGTGGCATTACTTCCAGGACAATCAGCAGTTCCATCACAAACATATTTTTGAGAGATATATGTATTTTGATCGCATCTGAATAAGTGATGACTGGAATAAGTGTCATACATATTATTTACACAGATATAAAACCCATTTGCTTTATCCTTTTTGATAACTGTGTTGTTGAATATGTAGGAATCAGAGAACATTGTAGTGTAGGTAAACATTTGCATTTTAATTATGCTTGAAGCGATTGGAGATAAAATGGGCTGAATAACATTTGAAGTGGCTGTAAAAAGAAATGTGAAAGACGTGATGTCTAACATTTCCATAACATTCATATTGTTTTGTTCACAGTATTGAAAATTGTCCAATTTACTTCTATGCCATTTCAGTGATACTAGTAGATAACACTAAAAATTTTGACACTTTTTAATATGCTGTGACCTTGAACTTGACCCAATGACCTTGATACACAGACAGACACACACTCACAGACACACACAGACAGACACACACAGACAGACACACCACACATAGACACGACTGAAAACATTACCTTCCCGCATACGCGGGCGGTAATAAAATCTGGAAAGTTATTAGCTGAAATAGAGAAATACAACGAGACGAGGGCAAACTGGTCCAGCCCGTCTGGATTTTGAATTACGCGAAATTTTAAATAATTTCGCCAGAATTTTAAAGCGAAATATGTTTCCAGGATTTTCATCACTTTTGAGTATCCGATAAATATTTGTGAGATGTCGCTAAAAGCAGTTTTCAATATCTTATTTATTTTTTCCATAAACAAACTACAATTGTACAGCAAAGTTACGTATTGAGAATACAATGGGGATGTTTGTTTCTGAGCTTCAACGTTCGTGGAGTTGATAATTAGAGAAATAGCTCGTTAAAAACAAATGTAAACTGGAAATGCCATTTGGCGAAGTGCCACAGGTAGTTGCAGATAAAAAGTAGGACTGCAACGACTAGCAAATTTATTAGTCGACTAGTCGTTTTTTTTTAATTTCTATCAACTAGTCGACTAGTTGTGACTATTTGGTAAGATGGAAAATGTAGCGAAATGCATCTAGCTGTATTCAACATTTTGTAAATGTCACATCAATTGCAAAGATGCTGCAGTCAGATGTAGTGTCATTTGCACTTATGGCATAGTATTTGTCACAGATATTTCATGGTAAATATATATATCTACAACTACCAAGATAAGTATCTTGCTTCTTGATATTTGTTTCAACTAGTTGACTCCTGGAAAAGTAGTCGACTAGTGCCCATTATTAACGACTAGTCGACTAGTTTGACAAGTCGTTGCAGCCCTAATAAACAAGTTGTTACAATCAAACAGATACGAGGCATATACTCGCGAAATAAAATAATTTCCCGAGGCTTAGAAACAAAAGTCCCCTAACGTCAAAATCATTTTAGCATTAAAGACTTGGTTATGTGTACAAGATGCATTCATTTTCATCATGAATTCTGTACCCGGAACAGTTTTCTTTTAAACAATAGAGGGCACACTCATCAACAGCATAGGGGGCGCTGGTCACATAGATGGTGGGTCCCATTCTTCCTTCCGGTTCTCCCTTTTTAAACGTATCAACTCCTGGTTTCTGAGCTCTAACAAATCGAATATCTGAAATGAATAAAAATGCATCAGAATACAAGATATATATTGGACTAATGATCCGTCACATTGGCGGATCCAGGTAGGGAGGGGCACCAACCCAATTTTCACCTATTTTCACCCAAAATTCGAGAAAAACTGCATGAAAATTAAGAAAATTTTGGCCGGGGGGGGCGTGTGCCTCCTGCGCCCCCTAGATCCACCAATGCATCAGGTGCTGCACCCTCACAATCGAGAAAGAAAACCCATTAGCTTACTGCAAGCAACTCCAAAAAGCTATCACGAAGACCATTATTTGATGTGGTTATAACTGTGTCCATAACTCATCATTTGCATTGTGGATAATAATAATAATAATAATAATAGTAATAATAATAATAATGATAATAACAATAATGTCGACTAGCATCAATCGGTACGTGAGGCAGAGTGAATGCACAGAGCAAGTGAAAGCTTAATATTTGTTCTATAATGTTTATTCCTTCTTTGGACCTCTATTTTCACAGTTTAAATACAGCTTAACAATGTCTTAACAACAGCTGAGGCAGATATAACATGGATTACTCTGCCAAAGATAAAATAAAAATAGGCATGAGAATTGAAATGCAACAGACATTGGGCTGAAACTGTACTGTTTCCAGCAACATAACAGGAGATGAATGTGATTTATTTAGAT
>JBCAUI010214750.1:0-16730 GCA_038406195.1 Haplosyllis anthogorgicola
AAAAGGGAAGCAGTTTGGTTCTATACATTACATAGATGTAGGAACTTATCAACTTTTTGATGTCCAAATTCCTACAACAGGGAAAATTCATATGTTTCACTTTTTGGACAAACTTACCACTGATTTTTGTGGCAAAAGTGAACCAGGTGTCATCTGGTAAATATGTATATCCACAAAATCAATGTTTCACTTCATGTTGGTGCTTAGATAACTTCGACATGTTGAGTCCTTCATAACTTAAAAATGAATGAAAGTGAAAAACCCGATTTTCGCCAACTGGTTCAGTTTGGGGTGTTGTAGTCTACTTAACTAGTGTAAATAACGTGTATTCGAAATATCAAGAATCATATGGCTAAATGTACGTATTTTATTGTCAATTTATAATAACCAATACAGAGGTAAAATCTATTAACATGTTGTAAATAAATATACATCCTAAATAATCAGATATCTACAACATATACATCCATATATACACACATAATGTGAGGTAGAAGTATATTATGAAGATAATGCACCTAGTTTGTGTAAATACATTGTTGAATAAAAGAGTTAAAATATTGGCGGAGTATTGTAAATTTAATTTCAAATATAAACATTATTCGTTGGTTGTTTTGAAATTCCAAACAGCTCACTATTGCGCCCTTCCGTTTTATTTTCAATAAGATACTTTAGAAACTAACGATAACAAAAATATTGTTCACTTTTAAGTCACAGAACTATTTACCCATTCATGCAACTCACCAAAATGTGTACTCCCCTCTCATCCACACTAAAAAAAGCTTTTTAAATGCTCGATGTCAAAAGCAGTTGAAAACAATTATGCAAAAAATACTTTTATCGCCAGGCAATTTGAAAAAACCATGATTTTTCTGAGACAATTGGCTATCAAATGTTCATATCCTCTTTCTGCAATGTTTACAATACATAAACATGTAAATAGCGCCGATGTCTGCAAATAATATTACCAAAGATACACCAAAATTTATAACGTACTATAAAATCATTTTTAACTTAAATCAAATTTTAAGCAGTTTTAAGTATTATTCTTGGTTTGCGATGGAAATCTCAATAACAATAACTCAAAAACTCAATGTAACAAAGTACTGAGTACCATTATACTGCAGGTTACTTCTTGTACAATAGCAGATAATGTATACAGAATTAAAAGACCCAACTGTCAGGTCTCCTATGTAATACAGTACAATTTTTCGAAAGAAAAGGGAACGGACAACTGCATCCATGGGATACTACATTTTAGCTTTGTTGGGTAAGTAATTGCAACAAAAGATCGTGATCCATGGATTGCATTGTTGGTAGATCCATACCTAAAGCATTGGCTATGCTAGATAAGTCCAGACCAAACTGAAGCAGTAGGTCGATGAAGTCCATCTCTTCACCCGTAAACGGGTTGTGTATTTTGGGACATGAGAGGTTGCACTGTGGCCAAGCGCATTGGTCCACCCTGTAGTGTGTGCACTGATTGTCATGATATCTCATATTATGCATGTCATGTTGGTCAAACAAAAGTAAAGCACGTTTAGTCCTGGATAGAATAGTGCTATGGATGTCCCTATAGGTATCAGTGGTTTGCGGTGTCGCATAAAGTCCACCGCTGTCTGTATAGAAGGTTTCCTCAATTCCCCCACCAGGTGGGGTATCGTACACACTAGTTCCACCACTTGTCAGCAGGTGGAGGTGTTCCCTTTCTTCTCTCCTTGAGTTGCGATTTCTTTCTCGCTCAGCTCTTGTTCTTTCCCGGTCTGAAAATGGGAAAAAAGTCAGTAAGATAGTAAATATCTATTATTAACCATAGCTGTGAATAGTACCCTTGAAATCGTCTAAAGAACTATTATTTTGGATCATTTTTGCATCTAAATTTCTTGAGTTCAAATATAGATTGCACCGCATCAAAATTGCATCGGCAGTCTCATTGTACACAATAGTATTTGCAGCATTACATAGATTATGCTTATATATTACAATACAATTGAATGACAATGATTCTTTCAGTCCTCTTACCATGTCCCAAGGCAGAACTATGACTTGAAACGGTACTTAGAGGAGCAAATTTCACTTATTAATAGCACTCCTGGATTGAGTGGTTAGCTGTCGGCATTTCTTTGATGTTTGAAATGACGTTTAAAATGACAAAAGTTTAGTTATGAATATGATGATGTGGTGGGATTTAGCCCTTGAGGCGGTGTGCTTTGATGTTGTGTATTTGAGATCAGGGCAAAAGGTAGAGACTTAGGTGAAGGTGAACAGTAGTTAAGTTAACAACATAACAACATCTCTACTGTATGTGTGCAACAAATAATGCGCAAAAGTCTCGTAGTAAAGTTACTTCTGAGGTTTAATATATTTTATAATATTTAAATACAGCCCGACTTTTCTTAAGTTTATTTTACCTTTTCTCCTCTTTTTATTTCTTCTTCGTCTCTGTTTTCTTCTTCTCCTTTCTGATGATTTTGGATCATCACTTTGTACATATCCTGCGTAAGCTCTTCTGTTCACATACTCACTGTAATGAAAATACTATTTTTCAGTACACCAACGATTTCCTGTTAAGATCAATGATGTTCATGTATTTAAATTTTCTTGCTGCACACTGACTAATTTATTACCGTTTTTCTAAACCGTCAAAAGGGAAAACGATAAATTCTAGTGTCGATCAGTGAATATCAAATCGAGTAATAAATAGACCTAAATCCTGAAAAGTATAAATTACGTTCACTGTTTTCAAAAACTCATGACATACCCCGTAATAAGCTTCTGTATCTTTTTATTATTCGACCGTTGTTTGCTGTCGGAATAATGATTTTTCTCTTTATTGCCGTCCATCCAACATTTTAAAGCTTCTGGCAGGGAGACGCCATTTATTAATACTCTGTTCCATTCACTGTGAGAAAAAAATATTTTAACTTGATCACGTATGTTTTGTACTTGTATTAATATCGTTGACGTACATTTTTACTTTAACGAGTTTAATTCCCACCGTTGGTCAAAAAACTTAGAAATGAAAACTGACAGACTTACTTTCTGGTTAACAAGATGTGACTCAAACATGCGGGTGCAAAAACAGCTCTGAAAGAAACAAAATCATAAAATGAGCCCTTTACCATCTGCGCAGATAGCTGTCTATCGACCTGTCAATAATTTGTCTAAATTTTGCTAATTATCATCTTAACACCTAACTAATTATGTCTTGGCTAATCACCATACAATAATATTGAGTTTGAAACCCGAGGATTCAATCATACGCAATCATATGTTGACATATTACACATAACTGGCTTGCTGGTGGAATGCTTTGATCCACTGCATGTACTTTACTGTCTCTAAATACACGCACACAGGTACAACTAAGTAAAATTATTGATAATGCTCCTCTTGCTGCAGTCGGACGCAAATAACATTTATCAGAAATGGAATTATTACTCTATTAATACAAATGGTAATGAATGAAAATAACGTCGTCATTAAAACATTTGTATATTTTGAAAATAGTGCTGCAGCTTTCTTTTAAAACTATGCGACAGCTTGAGAATTTGGATTTTGGACTTGATTACAGTGTGAAGTCTGTCTGACCAACAAGCCGTTACAAGGTAAAATCTTCATGAAAATGCTTTTTATTCACAGAAATCATGTTATCTTGAGACGGAGTACAACAAATTGCAGAGAATTCCTATAGTTAAGGGCAAGCTTTATGTATTACGATCGCATTATGTAGACGGTTTAACTTTATGAGAGATAAATTCACACGCCTTGAATTTTTTCGTCGAACCAGGACATATGATAAATGGCAACGGTAGCTTAAATGTTTGTTCCTCTGCCACATTCAATATATATTACTTAGCGATATCTTAATTTTTTACACCTTAACATTTTCTCCCTAAATACTTCAAATACATAACTTTTACTGTGAAAAATATTTACCTAGGAATACCAGGGGTCAGAAAATTTAGTTGGCTTGTCGGAACTCAATGTAAGCTGACTGTTCTCGTTTACGTTAATTTCACATCAAAGGGATCTGAGAGGATCCCCGCCAAGATCAAAGGTAATGCCTCGAGTCAAGGGGATTTCATTTTAAAACCAGGATATGCTGTATGTACCCTTTACAAATTATTTCCACAATTTTAGCTCAAAGGTATACTTTTAGCAGCTATGTATACAATCCCATTGGATTGGTAAAGGAGGATTCTAGGCCAATAACCGGAAAACCAAATTAGCTGTATTATTCCTATTTTAAAACTGCAATAAAAACCGCCCAAAAGAAAATGTCAAGTGCATTTATTTATTCATTTCCAAGTATCGAGCTGTCGTGTATCTACCAATCTGCAGTTTAGGGAGAAGGAAGGCAACACCGTAAAAGTGGTGTACGAATTGGGACTTATTATCTTCACAGAGACCGCTCCAAATTTACAGCGAAACAGGCATCATGTAGCCAGGTGAATGAAATGATATTTTGCTGTGATTAGAAACAAATAGTACTTACGAAACGTTTCTGAGAGTATTTGCGATGTCTTTTCCCATATTGTGAATATATTGCCACTGTTCCTTCTTGACAGGAGGACCAACGTTATTCACGGTGATTTGCGCTTCATCGAACAAATGTTGGATGACAAAAACTGGTGCTGGTAATAGACGAAAGAAAAAAATTAACCAAAGAACTAGCCACTATCACCTCATGCATCTAAAATGTTATAATGCCCTAGAGACATCGGTTAATTTTCGTCCTAAATTGAAATCTGGAAGTTGCCGTTTCTAACAAACCTCTTTTAGAGAATGATATATTTTCTACTCACTTTTTAAGGTAGGATACAGTCTATAACCAAAGTAACATCTCCATTCCTCTCCCCCGGGATAGGCTAATCTACATGCGTGCGGTACTCGACCATGCCATAACCTGAAAGACGAAAATATAAATAATTCTAAATGCTACAAAACATTGAACATATATTCATAATGGCGTGCATGAAACTATACTGAAAAGTAACGTAATATTTTATTGGTGATTTAAAGTAGATGGTTGTTTGTACATAACAAAGCAGGTGATTATTTTGTGTTATGAGTCAGTTTAATACATGAGAACGGGAAGTGAACAGCTCAGTAAACGGGCGGGTCGAGTACTTATCAGTCTATTGTAAAGGCATGTTAAGTGGAAAACGTAGTAAAGGAAGAGGTAGGTTATCTTATTCTGAGAGCAAAACAGTGCTTAACAATCTCTTTCTTTCACTAACTTGTTAACTAACCGATTAGTGTAAAGTGGTATTCTAGGATTCTACTTTGATACGTATTTACAGTTTTAGAATGTGGTGTTTTGATAGGGGGTTTTGACATTCAAGGCAGTTTAATGTCTACAGACCAAAATAACTCTATTAACTGCATTCTGTTTGAAGCGAACACATTATAGATTTCTTACAAATTCATACTCGAGAATGTGACAACTTTAACATGTGAACTTCTGTCATACATTTCTTTGGTGTACACAGACGGGAATGTCATAGGTCTAAATTTCTTACAGTTAAGAGAAGATTGGAAACCAAATATAGACCTTAAGTTATCGGCGTAACGTTAATGGTGCTATTTATTTGGTAACTTCTGGGATTTGCTTTGATAGCGGACCTGTGGGTACTCACTGGATTCCTCTTCTGGTGACAATGGTCGGAGCACACGAGTGCGCGTCATTGCATCCAACAGGTCGGTATTGTTCATTGTCCAGGAACCATCCAGAATCTGCAATACCTCTCACCTCGACAGCTGGCACACTCTGGCTGAGAAGTCCAGCAATATGATCCAGATTTAACAAAACTCCAATTCCTCCCGCACTAAAATGAGAAACACACTCATTCGTAAAAAATGTCGAACAACATCAACATTAATTGGCAACGTAAATGTAATTCAATAGACTTTATCTTTTTGGTTAACTTCGTGGAGATCGCTTACCTACTTCCTACCAAGTAAAGTTTTCTTGCAGAATTTAGTCCATGCGAACGAATGAGATCTTTTACTATTTCTTCCAGGATTAGGGCTCCCATAAATGAAAAATCTCCTGCAGGAATATATAAACATTTGACGTTACAAAAGTAGTATTCACAAATTATACGGATCCCATATCAATATTAAGGTCATTCTTCTTGACAATATCAAATGAAGTTAAAGGTCAGTTTCAAAATTTTGAAACTTCTTTTCGTATCTTAACGATCTTCCAAGACTTGTACTGGAGGGCTTTCCCGTTTACTGGTTTCCCGTTTAACTTATTGTCGTTTCTAGAGATGTGTAAATAAAAAGTACTAGTGACTTTACCTTTGGTACTAGAACTGTATGTTCCACTCCAGGAATCGCTTGAGCAGTACGGAACATACCTAAATATAAATTTATAAAAAAAGGTTTAAGTCCGGGGAAAAAGAAATAGTTGGGGACTAGCTTACATTTTATGAACTTAACTTATAAACTGGCGCAACGGCTTTGAATCTCTGTACGTCAACATGTTGCAAATTCACACTGCGCTAAGAAAATTCGGGTATCGCAGATAGGCATAATAATAACTTACACAACATTAGAATTATACAGATGCGGATTTTGTTCACGATCTCGTGAGAGAATACCATGACCTGGAAATAAAAATGTTACATCAATGATGAAATCTTTAAGTTGCATAAGCAATTAGTAGCTTCTTGTAGGATGATTTAGTCAAATTCCCTAATTCCAAAATTTGTCGGACATTTTAAACTTAGGACTCCGCTTAAGGTAATAAACTTCCATTAAAACCTGCCGGGTGCTCTGACCATATCATAGACTTTAACGATTTGACAGAATAAGTTTTTCAAAGTGTTTACTTGCCTTAAGCCATGATAATTTCTGTCTCATTATTTGCTTTTATGTGTTTAAGACCCTCGCGAGTTTCTTTAACAAAAAACCACCACACTAAAAGGTCATAACTGACGATTAGGCGCAATTACTTTTTGAAAAGTGATTATTGGGCTTTTCTCTGGTCGGCCTCTTTGATCTTTGAAAATACATGCCCACTTAAAAGTGAAAAGTTTCTAAATGGAAAGAAGAGTACCACTAAGAGTCTGATATTAAAGATTGTATTTCTATATAACAATACTTGTCTTTTGTTAGATTTTTCATGGAAAATATAATACTAAATTCATGTTTCATATTATTGACATTATGCTTGATTAATATTGGCTTTTCATACATCTCCAGCTGGCATTTCTACTTCAAATTTCTTATATAATTTCTCTGAAAGAAAGAGCTCCTATGCTGGCGGCAAGATCAAAGGGGATAAGTGAACAAATAAGCAGTATACGGAATAGATGCAGCGTATCACAATCTACACACATGTCCACTTATCAATGCTTAATATCTCTCCAAATTCCTTTTTATATTCCTTTCAAAGTTTTACAATGCATGAAATGTAATTAATTTCAAGTTTATTTGAATATAATTGAGTGGCTGTATTTCCTTAAGCGGAAGTTTCTTTTCTTGCGAAAGGCTATATGTTTTTCGCTTACGACTCTATGTCCGTCAATGGCGCAAGGAACCGTTTAAAATAGAACAAGTACTTTTTCCCCGGTTGACCTTTAATGTGAAACGTGCAACATTTTGGCTACTACGTCATGGATGGTTTGCGATTTGGTCATTAATACAACTTTTGATTCATTGATGTCTGACAAACTTTGAAGAAAACTATCTTTATACTAGTAACATGCTGTTCAAAAATTGCTACCGATAATTGTCGCCTAATTAAATAATATACTTAAGCTTGGTCTATAAGTAGTTCTAAAATATCTCCCTTGAAGACTTTTAAACAATTTGACAATCTTTGAAACCAAACAGGCATTTCAATCACTGTATATGCATTTACCTGCTTACGGGTGTACCTTGAAACTAAAGAAATCCAATTTCCAAAACAACACGGATCTGAGTATCCTAAGACTAAATATCTGTGCTTCCAATTTGAGATACAATTGAGTTCTCAATACTTGGTCTGCTTGCATTTTCAATTTTCCAAGTCCCATTAAGTTACTTTTGAAATACGGAACGGTTCTTACCTTTCCTTGTATCCGGCCACTGCAGTGAACTCATGAGGTGCGGGGTATTGAGCCATCGTCCTCTACAGCTGGCTTTATCATAACAATACCATCCTCCTGCAAAGAAACGAGTATATCAGGGTAACTAGACTGTGCGCCGTTTATAAAATGTACCAGGTTAGAATATACACTCAAACTACACATAAATCACGAAACACGGATATCAACTGCCATATTTTCCTTCGTGTAAATTAAAGATAAAAAATGAAACAATATTGACAGAATCACTCTTAATTTGTTGACAAATTTGGGGAAAAAATGCCCATTGAAGGATCACTGGCGTCCCCTTCCCAACGGCCTAATTTCTTTCATTTTCATGGGTTTTTAGGGAAAGCGCCTCAGCGCCCCTTCCAACAACATCCTGTAGCCTCCCCTGATGTCTCCTTGCAAAAATTGTGATAATAGCCATCACTCACATTGCACAAAATAATTAGTTGTAAATTGTCGGAATGGACATGTTTCATATTCTTCCTGAAGCAGTAATGTGGTGATCTCTTTTCTCTTTTTCTTACTATCTGAGCAAATTTTGCATTTTTAAATGAACTACGGCGGACACTTAAACTACATGAACACATGCACATTCAGTTGCGGAAGAGAGCATAATGAACAAAGAACGTGATTGAATTTTAATTAGGTCAATTGAACTTCATGTGAATACCATGCATAAGGTTGTGTCACACAGGGTGTCGATTCTGTTTCAAATTGTGTGTCGGGAGTAGTTTATGGTCAAAAATGGACAAATCTGTCACAGATTATCCAATAATGTCAAAGTATTTCATAAATTTACTACATCGAAAGATAATCACTTGCCTCATTCAAATGTATCGTGACCGACCATGTTTCTTTCAAAGTTTGTGACAGAAAATCTATCACTGTTTTTGGGCATAAAGTTGAATTGAAAACATATATTCAGTAAATAATAGTAGAAGAGATACAGAATGAAACTTTTATTCTTTATTAATAATTACTTTCCAACCCTTTTCCTCAACATAACGTTCTTAAAAATTGGTGTTAAAAGAAAGCACTATGAAACAAATGAGTCCAGGCCACGAAAGTACCAAATTGAGACCTTTTAGTGTCCCAGTTGCAATTATGCAATCAATGACTAATTTTGTACTTCGGCTCATCATTTGCCATTATTATAGTTACTATATTATTGAATCGAATAAACGCAATACCAAATGAAAATAACTGTTTCAATACCCTGTCGCGTGTAGCTTGAACGTTAGCACTAGTGGCGTCATCTTTCGTATGTCATTCTTCCATTAAAAGAATGACTAGAGACAGGTGCCATCTTACCAGTCACCAGGACTGACTGGTCATGAATATTAATTAATGCAATGTGCTTTTGTTTTGGGAATTAGACCAATGAAATAATTACTTG
The DNA here is from genome assembly GCA_038406195.1 of Haplosyllis anthogorgicola. NCBI lineage: Eukaryota > Metazoa > Annelida > Polychaeta > Phyllodocida > Syllidae > Haplosyllis > Haplosyllis anthogorgicola. The sequence goes on from JBCAUI010214750.1 coordinate 9,487, forward strand.
CAGGTCATTTGGACTCATTACCATAACATTGTCATAATTAATCCAACATGTCATACTGGTAGTTAGCAGACCGAAGGTATGCTTGGAGACTATGCCAAATTCACGATCTACAACCACAGCTACGTTACGTTTACAGATACGGAGCAAAGATCTAAAAACTCTCCATTAATATATCTCCCTCTTTCCAGTTTCTCCACTTTAGTTACTTGGCAACGTGACTAGGCAAAACAGATGTAAGATTTAAAATTAAATTTTTATTCCAGTGTCCCTCAATACCTTGTAAACCTTTACAAGCTTTTTAAGAAGTGTTGTCAAAATGTGATTAATTGTGCCGTAAAACACAAAACATTTGGTAAGAAATGACGTTCAGTACACATACTTACCACTATGCCACAGGGACGGCTTTCATCACATAGCTTTTTATGCAGTGTAATCCCAGTGTGACTGACATCTCTGCAAGAACCTAATATGTTGGGCAGGAAATGTGAGAGAAGAAGGGCTTTTGGGTCAGTGGCAGTGTGCAAGGTTCCTGGGATTGTCCATTAGCTTTATTTAAATTTGGATGCTTGATTTGCCTGTAAATCCAATCTAATTTTGTTGTTGCCCATCACATTGAAGAACTTTGTCGTATGCATCAGTTAATCAGTTTTAACGGACTTTAGATTTAAATAAGTTGGAGTTGGTAGTTGTATGAAGAGAGAATAAAACCCGTATCATTTTGGAACAATAGAAATTCAAACGCAAATCGTGGGAATCTTTCGTTCTCTCTTTTGTTCTGCATGTTTCCAAATTGACAGGACTTTCAGGAGCTGGTGGTTGAAATTTAGAGCAATAGAAAATGATGTTCTGCGAACAGCACAGCAACACAGTGCCATTTTCTATTTCCAAATTTCGTATAATTTCACGGAATCTAGAAGCAAAATTGTTAAACTGCATTACTAGGAACAAGTTCCAATAAATACTTGATGCATTCAGGAAGAGGACAAAGTTATAATTTATTCACAGGACACAGTCTGGACAGGAACTTCCAACTGGACAGGAGCCAACAACTCACCAAAATGGCTTCTTTCCCTTTGGGACTCAGCAGGAAAAGTTTGTTAGATTTAAATGGAAAACCTGAGCAGCACAACAGTGAAGAATGAAAGAAAACATTGGATAACAATGTTTTCCTTATTACACAGGAGAGAGAGAGAGAGGCAGAGACAGACAGACAGAGACAGACAGAAAGACAGAGACAGAGAGACAGACATAGAAAGACGGAGAAAAATAGACACAAAGACAGACAGACAGAAAGAAAGATAGACAGGTAGATAGAGAGACTTTGAAAAAAGATGTCAAACATGATGAAAACCTCACATATTCATGTGGTTGAAAGCTAATGTGCTGCAACACTATCTATTATGAAACCTGAACAAGAGAGTAATTTTCCTGGAATAATGGGTGATATTGTCCCATTTTCCACAGAATCTTTCCAAGATGGCGAGCACTTTACTTACCCTACTGTCTCTTCCATCCTCTAACTACCTCACATAATTGTCTGTCTGATACATTACACCACAACATAATGGTTACAACCTTGTAACTGCTTTGGGTAATTAAGCCACATGAACCATCATTGTTCTGAAGCAAATAGTCCAATGTTACATGATGATGCATTAATATCAGTACCATGTCTTCTTGTACCCTCTGGCAAAATGATGTTTTTCTGTTAATGTGAGGTTTCAGTATCTTGTTAAATGTACTATGTGTTTCAGAAGTAATTGAATCTTTGAGGAAGAATGATTCGACAGAACATTACTCATTTCTTGTCAATTAAAAGCTGTGTCACAAAAATTGTGTTTCATTTTATTAGAGAAAATTACAACATATTACATAGCATTTAAGCAATGTTGACTTTATCATGTAACAAAGAGTGATAGCTTTGCTTCCCATTTCCTGATAATGATTCCATTATTCTTCCCTTTTTTGTAACATTTTAGATGATTTAATACATGTGGTCTACATAATATTTCCAGAATAAATATCTGAGATTTTGCTGTATTCACTACAGCCTTATCTCATCCTCCATAAAACAGAGACAATCTTTTTTGCCTTACAGATATATTTTTGAGTGTGTGATAAATTAAAAAGAAAATACAGATGGGATTTAAAAGTATGTTATATTTGCTTTCACCCAAAAACCTTTTGATAAACCATCTGAAAAGACCTTGGATAATAATATATGGGAGGACAATGCACTTAATGTTGACATCTTTATTGTACTACATAGATACTAGGGGTCGCACGGATACATTTTTGTTACACCGGAGCTTCGGCAATCACTATTCGACCTGGGGCACGGGTACCCACCATGTTTAATTAATTGCTGTTGGCCATCAAAAAAGGCTGATTGTAACATAGAAAAAGTCTTATGTAATGTAACCTTCCCTTGATGTTCAAATTTCAGGCATGAAATGTTTATCGCAAATAAGTTTTTATTTAGAATCATAGGGATTTCTTTATTCTGTGCTAAATTGTGTTTTGGTGATGAATTTATCTCAGAAAAGTACATTTTGATCAATTTAAATATGTCTGGTTATGTTATGTTGAGAGTCATATTTGACCTGAAAGATAGGTCATGGGTAATGGGTAGAAATTCAGTGTATCGGGTACCCACTAGATTTTAGTATCCGTGAATGTTCCGGTACCCGATGAGACCCTAATAGATACATCAACATATCTCCTTCACCCACAGATGATTTATCAGCTGTTAATTCATATATAAATGATACACACAGCTGTGACTTCACACTCACATGATTTATGTTGTTGGTTCTGCTTATCTCAGTAATACAAGTGTGGTGGTTATGGAGACACTTTATAGTGGTTTTGTTCACACTTTGACATGAGGAGGTTACAAATCAGTTTACAGGTCTAACAGTGTTAAATAATGGTTCTTATCAGTGAAAAATTAATACTGGTTTATTTCTATAATTAATTGTGGAATAAACAGTTAATTAAACAAAAGAGTAACATCACATTACTTATTGTGGAAGCAATAGGTATGTTTGTTCACGTAAAAAAATCGACTTCAGGAGCTACAACAGCACAGTGGTGAATGTGCATGATCAAAAAAGTAGGGTAAAAATAACCTCTGGTTTGTGGCCAAGATGAGTATGTTTGGAGTATATAAATATACTGATGTTGACCAGCGACAGCATGATAACATATATTTTTGTAATTTTGGTTTACATAAAATGTATTATTACATTGGAATACCAAAGAATCTTTAGTTTTGAGAAATTACTGGATAGAACCCAAGCTTTGCATAGGAAAACACGCCCCCATAAAGTTCATATCAAACTGCTACAAGGTATACTCATGAAATTCCCACTCCCAAAAAGAAATTACTGATTGGCACTACATTCATAGCCAAAGAGGAAGACAGAAACTGGTTCAATGTTATCAGAACCGTGACAGAATAGGGCCTTGTTTTTGTTAGTAATATGATACAGCCAGTTAAAAAGCCTGAACTGAAATTGTTGGTACATGTACCAAAATGGAAAGCCGCTAAAACTTGGTGTGGGCTACATCTTGAAACTTTTAAGAAACTTTAGTCGTGGCGTTTTAACAGGAAAAGATGACAGCTAATTGCTAGAGCTCTGTAGAGTTTTAATAGCTAATTATCGCCCATGCATTAAGATATCGGCTTACTCGAAGATCAGAATCTCTGGAACACAAAACAAACAAATCTTTCCCTTCAGCTCGAGGCAATTACCATCCAAAACAAAAGGCCTAAGTAACAGTACAGTAGAACCTGCTTTGAGGGGCCACCCTTACTTATAATGTAAATTGTCTGTAAATGACAGATGGCCTCAACGCAGTGATGATTTAAATTATTTGTCAATTGGAAACTATGGCAAAAAGCCTATACATATCGGCTGCACAAAGCAGTGGCTTGTTAAAGCAGGTTCTACTGTATTGTTCTGTTCAGTCTCTAAGTCCGAAGTGACTATCTTGTCTAAACTAATGAGATCAGGTTAAGTCATACTATTCATGATCTTGTTCCAGGAAAGAACATTTCTTTATGAAAAAATTGGACCAGTTTCTGAAATTTCTATCAATTCGGAAACCAATTTTAGAACTATAGACTATTATTCTAAGCTGTGCTTTTGATGCACAGCGTGATATTCTTTGTTACAGATCTACTCTGCCTTCTATTAATTGCTGATGAAGTTTTCCACTGTGCTTGAAGAGTTACTGAAGCAAGTCTGTTAACGTTCAAGTCACTGGCGGATCCAGGATTTCTCGTACGTGGGGCGCCAACCTTGGGGCGCCCCAATTTTGACACATTTTTTGCATGAAAATCGCCAAAAACTGCATGAAAATGAAGAAAATTTGGGCTGTGGGGAGGGGGGGGGGGGCTTGGATCCGCCAATGGAAGTCTCCAGAAAAAGACAAACAATCTTATTACACAGAACTATTTATTGAGTTACTAGTTTACAAGATCAGGAAGAGGGATGTGATTTCCTTAGCTGCTGATAATAGAATTAGTAATGAAGGCAGGAAGTATCATCTAATGAGTACTCAGACAAAGATGTGTAGCTGACAGATGGGCTTGCCATGCTGGACGTACGTGCGTGCGTGTGTGCGTATGCAGTTGCATCAATATTGAATAAACCAAATATGGAAGCATTTTATAGCTTATTTCAGGAGCTACTCGAGTTTTTCTAAAATTTGCCTTAATAATTAGACTGGTTGTTCTAACTAGTAAACTCCATGATGAATCGATTTTTTGACAATTTGTTGAAAAGTATCAGAAATTTGTACGTTCTCATCTAATTTTAATAACCCTGTGATCCAAAATCAATTCCACTAATTACTCTAATTAGTAAAGCGAATTTCCCTAAAACTAGACTGAGATGTTTATTTGTTGGTTAGACGGAATATTAATGGGCTGAGGTAATCTGATGAGATGATAGATTGACGGGATCTCATCCCGGCTTTGTAATTAAAAGACTTCCCTGAGTCAGGGTGTGGGATGTCAATCTCATAATGACACAAGAGCTTGAAGCAAACTCATAATGCCAACCGGAAGTTTTATTGACACAATGTTAAAAATGGTAAAAAAATGGCATCTTATTTTCATTGCTGTAAATGAACCTTATGCTCCAAATATCTCTCACATCTCTCCTTATTTCTGTAAAATGGAGATGAGAAGCTACACACTTATTCATTTTACTTGTCGTTTCATCCTTATTTTCAGCAAATATCACTTTAATTTTCAACAAATTGGTCCAAAAGTTTAACATTGTGTCGTTGAGATTTCTGGTGCATTACACGGGCGGATCCAGGATTTCCCATTGGGGTGGGCACCTGGCGGGCGCCAACCCTATTTTCGCCCAAAATTTAGCAAAAAGTGCATGAAAACGAAGAAAATTTGGGCCGTTGGGGGGGGGGCGCACGCCGGGGGGGCCTCCCTAGATCTGCCAATGCATTACGAATTTGCAGGAGGTTCTTGTATCATTACGGGGTTGATATCCTACACCCTATTCATTGAATCACGCATGTTTAGGGCTTCTCTCTCTTCTCTCTCTCTTTGCACCTAATCCCAGATAATTCCAGCTTTCAATGCATTAGCTGGAATTTAGATTATTACTTTTTTGGTGGCAACGGTCACAATCACTTATTTTGAGACCAGTGCATAACCATTTTGGAGCCACTGGTACTCATCAGTAGGGAACGACGTGTAGCTTGTATTTATTGCCCGTCAGGTGCTGCCACAATAGTGGGGCGGCAGAGAATTCATGTGCTTTACTATTGCAGTTTAGCACACCATCACATGGTTTTAGCTACAAAATCACGCTTTATAATGTACACTTCTTTGGATCTTGTACATGCTCGGCTTTTACTTAGTTGACCATGTCTGTACCTATACGCTCAACTCAAGTACTAACCGAGTCCACAGTTGCTTAACTTCAGTGATCAGCCTGGAATCGGTTAAGCCATGCCATTGCAATCCAGTGTTTTCAGTCATAGATTTCTTTTTGCAGCATGCTGTGTCTTTCATTTGAAAAAAGACACTTTGAGTTAGAACAGACATTTCCATCTGCCCCCTTGTGGAAACGAATAGTGCAAGCTTTGGACAATCATTTGGACACGCCAGTTCCAACTTGAACAAACTTTACTCACCAGTCTCCGTTGTTTCTTAACTTCAAGCTCGTAATGTGAAATGCTGTCAGTACAAGAAACAATAGAATTTCACGCTGGGTTACTGTACTAATTTCCCAGCATGGAATTCATTTGTTCTGAGATTGTTTCCTCTGATTTCCCGAGATGTTATTAGTACTAAATTGATAGAAATTTCAGAAATTGATTCTTTAGAATGACCATCAAAATATAACTATTTAGAGTCAAACTAAAGCTGCAGGTTTTGTCTGTCGCACCCCGGCAGCCACATCAGGGTACAAACAATGCTCCCACTTAGTGCCTGCAGCCTTTCTGCTAAACACCTTCTACAGAACACAGTCTATAGACTGGTTAATTTGTTTCTTCGTTTGTGCATAACATTGTTGTAATCGTTTTGACCCGTTGAGACTGATATATGTTTTACAAAATAGAAAATTAAAAGTTAAAGACTAGCAATGTTGTCTTTTTAGAGTTACACACCCACTGAAAAGCAGGGAAAATTACTGATGTCAGTAGAAGCAGATCACTATTTCAGTATTATAATGGCACTTCATGATCTCAAAATTGTAATTTAGTTGTCAGATTGTAATTTAGTTGTGCCAAGCTGTCATCTGTTTTTATTTTTGGTATCTACTTAAACGTTAGTGGAAGTTTTAATGTCAGGTTTGTTCGTGATAGTGTGGGCACAAAGAACAATTGTTTTGCATGCTATCATTTTACAAACTCTGTTATTTTTACTACTAAAGCTGTAGGTGAGGCTTGATAATGCAGAACATTTTCTAGAGCACACTCGGACAACAAAATATAGGTCACGACGTGCACATGTGAGCAGTGTTTTCCGGCGGGAGGGCCCTAGTGTATTCTAAAAAGAGAAACATCACTAAGATTTACACTTCCTTGAGCTATACGGTTTGATTGATCCTCGTGCATCAGCAATGAGGGTCTATGTATCGGACGAAATCTACATTTGTGTTCTGGGCCGCCATTGCCGCCATTGCCAGGTCGTGGGTTCGATCCCCACCCGGGGCTCCAAACTTTTTCAGCACAAACAAGGTATTGTAGATGAATTCGTTTTC
>JBCAUI010214861.1:0-16729 GCA_038406195.1 Haplosyllis anthogorgicola
CTGGACGATCCCGAGATCAACCGCCTGCGGCGATACAACGATTATCGTCTGACGGACGAACAGACGGATGCTCTGATTGCTCTCTGCTACGTGTTCAGCCCGGATGTCCTGGAGGATAAATGTATCTTCCACAATGAAGAGCTCTGTGGGGACCATACCAACATCTAAGGCTTTTGGCGTTTGATAATTCAAAGGCTTTTTTGTATTTTTTTCAAGGTGGGGGGGGGGAGTGAAGGACAAACAGTCCCTCTCAGCAAGGTACCATTTAGTGGGGCCAACTGGAAGCACGTGGTAATTGAAACTGATATCTGATAAATATCTGCCCTTCAAAAAAATACTACTTTTTTGAGTGCATAGATCGACTATGTTCTGAGATAGACTGAGGCCATATAAATAGACTATAGATAAAAGTATAGATAAATAAAATTACTAAAATATAGATCAATTAGAGTATAGATAAAAAGAGTATAAATAGAGTATAAATAGACTTTTGCTGTATAAATTAGCAGAGCATAATAGAGTTAGTTTCAATCAATAGAATTTAGAACAATTTTATTCTGGAACATTTTGTCTCTGCAGGTTCTTTGATCTGAGTCTCGCGCAGACGCACTTGGCGGTTACAGATGAGATTCTGATTGGTGGAGAGACGCGGGCTGGATCGACACTTACTGGAAAGAACCACTCCAGATACAAACATCAGAATAAAAAATAGCCATTCAGCTGCACCCTGACTCCCGCACAGAAAACTCCTTTAGCTTACTATGGGGAAGTCCAATATGTCATCACAATAATCACCTTCCTAACATTTATTATTATTATTATTATTATTATTATTATTATTATTATTATTATTATTATTATTATTATTATTATTACTACTACTACTACTACTAGGTAGTGCCTGTCCTTTGGACGGTTACCTGCTATTCAACCAATGATGATCTCCCCTGAGACCTCATTAACATAATTTATTATTCTGTTCTGTGATTGGCTAAGACTTCCAAAGGTAATTTAGTTCAAAGTGTCACCAATATGATCGAATCAAGCCTTATATTTGTTTTGTTTTGTTTTGTTTGTTTTTTTATTCCTGATTATTTGTATTGCAATGAACAGAAAAATACCTTTTATGAGAAGGTAAAGAGTCATTGGAACTGAATAATAGAAACAAATTTAAAATTACAGTTTCAAATGTTGGGATTTTTTTATCTTTCTTCTAAATATTAAACTGGGTTTTTTTTAATCTTTCTTCTAGATATTAAACTGGCTATGACATTGAATTCTTGTGATAAAAATGAAAAGTCTATGACTACTAGCTATTGTATGCCATTTTCATTTATCCTAATTGGCGTACATTTTGGTACCAGGGTAATGTTTAACTTCTGCTGATGAGTTGTGTGAGAACTATAGCTTGCTTGCATCTATTTCAGAAAGTCTAGAATGAGAGAGAACAAGAAAAGGAGCGAGAGCGTGAGATTCAACGTCAACAAGAGCTACAGCAACAACGTGAACAACAACAAAAAAGAAGACAACAACTTGAACAAGAACGTCAACGACGACAACAACTGCAACAACAGCAAGAAGAACAAGAACGTCAACAAGAACAACAGAAACTACAACTGCAACAAATACAACTACTACTGCAACTATCACAACAACAACTGGAAGTTATACAACAATAACAACAACAACAACAGCAACAACAGCAACGAGATGGCTTCCGCTGCTGTGTTATCTGTAAAGAGGCACACCCTAATTTTGGCCGAGACGTCCCTGAACATACTGATTTGCAGGCAGGAGACCCATAGCATATATGCGCATCTTCCTCGCGCATCTTTTCAGGATTTTTTTCAGGTTCTCAACCAATGGCGGAAAGATCATCATCATATTTATTTGGAACGTCCAAATAAATATGGCGACGTGGATCTCCGGCTAGTCCTTGTAGATGGCATGTATGTCAGATACACAGCCTTAGAGAGTCCACCATTATTCAACTTGTACAGCAGGCTGTTGACACCCGGGCACCAGTCTAGTCCAGCTGATTTGACTTGTGAAACAAACCATCTTACGGTCATTTCCGGGTCAAGTGTTGCCCTCTCCCGGACCCTACTTTGGGTCCCTGGTCTAATCTCCGGCCTGGTAATCAGTATGTCAAGTTACGTCTCCGGCCAAACCCTAATCAGGGTGTGATACGGAAAGAACACAGACAGTCGCGTATTAATTCCATGTTTCCCTTTTAATTTCCTGTTTCATTTCCAGGTAATATAATATCATAGCATTGAATGGGACACAAATGCTATGATATCTCAGCATTAGAAATGAGAAAGAAAAGTTGTAAAATTTCCCCACAGGTAAACAGAATTATATACGCCGACTAGTCGGTGTTTCTCCTAGTATCTGTATCCGCATAATCTGCGATCCAATCACATAACAATCGAGTTTTTCCTAATTCGTTCTTTGCCAGATCTGACAGAAATGGTAGGTCTGATTATTTTCCTATTTTCAGTACATTTTAAAAAAAACATACCAAATATTGTGTATTGTAAATAGTGGTTATGATATGTAATTTAATTTCAATTAGAAACATCACAAGGCCTCCTTTATATCAATTACAAAATCTATCAAATCTGACAGATCTGTCAGATCTGACAAAAAACGCAATTCGGAAAAACCTCGAACATATTAAACGGGCAGCATCATGTTCAAAAGTTTAGGATACATAAATTACTAAAATTTTACAATTTCCTTCGCGTTGTAGGAAATTAGCAAATTTTTTATTTTTGCTTGTTCTCGTAACAGTAGGAACTTTGTGTCACTGGCAGAGACGATTAGCTTTGAGTACAATTTTGTGTTGATTGGATAAGTTTCATAGAAATATTCTGCGCCCTTCAGAGACACATTTAGTATAATACAGAACACAATTAAGACCGTGAAATTAAAATAATACTGACATTATCACACTTAATCGTGTGTACAAGCAAAAAAATAGTCCGGTTATCCGATCTTTGTGCACATGGTGTAGGCTGTCAATCTCATAATGACGCAAACCTGAAGTCCCATAGACGCCATGTTAAAAATGGTAAAACGTGCCATTTCCTTTGCATTGCTGTATCCACAAACCAAATAACCCTTATCATTATTTCTATAAAATGGAGACGAAAAGCTCTACAACATTAACATTGTGCCAATGACACTTCTACTTTGCATTATTAATTTGCATAAGGTTCTAACGTCATTACAAGAATGACTTCCTACACCCTGTTACAGACAAAGCTGTATTACGAAAGAGATTAATGGAATTGAGATTATACAAATAGAATTTACATTTATTTTTAAGATTTTTCCAACTTATTTTTGCCAACCAAATACCAAATTAGGCAAATTAGCCTAATATTAGCCTAATATTAGTAATGTTGGTAACTTAAAAGATTCTTAAGTTTCATTGCTTAATTTAGTTTGAAGTAACTATTATTAATTTTATGTTAAAAATAGTATTCACTTCCTTGTCAAATTAGGCAAATTTGCCTAGGCTTGTGAAATAATTAGGATAAAACCTCCAATGCTTACATTACACACACAGTGTTCAAATTGACAATAGAGGTTTTTCCTAATTCACGGCCTGCCTAATTTAGGCAAATTTAGGCAAATTTTCCACTGTATTTATGTTAGTTAACCGTTTCTTGATATGATACATAACCATTTCTTGATATGATACAAATCAAGAAATGGTTAATTAACATAAATACAGTGGAAAATTTGCCTAAATTTGCCTAAATTAGGCAGGCCGTGAATTAGGAAAAACCTCTAATCCCTATGTTGACTTTACGTATCAAATGATACAATGGCGAATGATATTAATGGCGAATGATTTGCAAGTTAGTAACAGTGAGTTATTGTTAAATTCTGTGATATTACGCCGAACTGTGATACAAAACAAAGGACTGCTACATTGTCCTGGCAGCACCTGTCGGGCAATTAATGCATTATTCCTTCCCTGCTGCTTTATAAATCTAGTCATTTGTAATCGGAAAAAGTGAGAGAGCCTAAAAGCCATTTATATCTTGATCAGACTCCTCCCACTACTCACAAAACAGGGTGATAAAGGGGAGTAGCAACTTACTTACTTCATGAGTTGAGTTAGAAAACTCAGCTCCAATCAGTATTGACTGGACCTCCAGGCAGACAACAGCTGCCTATAGTGTTGGGCTGGCCTGTGCTAGGTGGGTCGTACTCAGAGTGTACAGTGGGTGTCCAGAGGAACATGCAGGGACAGTATAGGTCACCTGTTGGGGACAGTGAGTACACTGGGCACCTTGGCAGTGTTGCCAAAGGGCACAACTGTAACAACAGTGAGAGGACCTCTGTCTGCCATGGTGTCGGGGACACAGGAGGCAGAGTCCACCCTGCTCTCTGGGTGTTAACTATTATATCTTGTGAACTAAGGCTGCTCTCTCCTTATAGAGTAGACTATACTATACTATTGGAAATATATTATTGGAATATTGTACTGGACACATAGTGCAACTTATATAATAAACGCTATAAGTGTTTTGAGATCATTAATAAAAGAAGTAAGAAGATTGCTCAAATATGTGCCAATTAAATTAACGTAAAATAAATCTTTTTATTATGTAAATTCTAATCTGATAATTGTCTATCGAATGAAATTCGATAAGACTATGTGGTCATCCAACTGACAAACTAGCCATCCAGTCATCCTACTTTAGGGTTTGGGGTGGGGGATACTACCCAGGGGGTGTCCCCATTCAAAAATAGACAATGGGTTTAATCTCAAAATACCTGGAATTATTTGTATTAGTGCTAAATCCCAACTTTCAATGATAATATACATGCAAATCAGAGTAGAATACAAGAATATCCAATATTTAGATGATAATTTTAGAAAGATTCCACCAGAATGCAGTCACATGACTTTTCCTGCCAAAAAGTGTCATTAGGTGTCAAATTTGGTGAAGTGTCATGAAGTTTCAGTCGATAGACTTGACGTTGGTCAACGGCCTTCATTTCATTTATTTTTTGTATATATTTTATCATTTATTTTCAGCTTCTTATTACAGGTGGCCTTATAGAACTTACTACGTTTCTTTTAACTTCCTTTGCAATATAAAACAAATAATTGTTACCGGCCCATAAAACAAAAATGTCAACAGAAAGATAAGAATTGTACCGCGGCAAAAACGATTCTTGATTACACAGCCACAATTTCCTTATATTCTCAAGCTTTAAGTGGTTTGTACCGTTGGCTGGCTAACACGCCATTTTATTTAAGTACACATATCTTGTATATCACTCTTCATTTTGTTCGCTTGAGGTTTAAAATATCTTAAAACGTTCTAGTTGTACAATTTTACTGAGGATTTAACTCAGTACACAGAAATCGTATCATTTTAAAAACGAAGAGAACAAAGGAGAGAACGAAAGAATTTCACGCTGTGCTTTTGATGCGATATTGTTAAACTTCTGATACGAATTCCGTGTACTGCTACAACGTTCAAAGTGAAACCAGTTGAAAACAAATGTTGAGAAACAAACCTTGAGAAGGAGGTAGCAAGTGACGTCATAATTTAACAGAACCCGGGGATTTCCTTTTTGACTCGGAGCGCGTGTAATTTTCATGTAGCGGTTTGAACGTTGGAATTTCTATTAATTTGGGAACTCTTATGAACTAAGGACAATTTCTGATTGTGATACTGGTAAAACACAACGTAAATTTTATTATATAAAACCTAAAGGAACAAAAATAAATTACGCATTGTTTTTGGACGTTTAACACATCTTCACTCGCTGGAACGCTGTACCACTGAACTGACCACCCGACACCATGGCTGTGATAGCAGGCCGCACAGAGCTAGGACTCAGAGACACATCCAGGGCTGTGACAATACCGGATCACCCTAAAGCCAGACTCATGTACTACCTGGACTGTATCTGCAGCATTCTGCAGTTCGACAACAGCCAGGTAACTTACGCTTTCTTTTTTATTGCCGCTTCACAAAACACCGAGAGTTTACAGCTGAAACAAACATGTGAATTCATAATTTGTAATATAAATATTTAGGTGGCTAGAGCCCCATAAAGACCTAAATATAATACTGGTTATTGATAATGTCATTATGAATTAATACACAATAGTTTAACATATTCTACCTGTAAGTTAATGATTAATTCAATGGAGAAGAAGATTCAATATTAATACCATTAGAATCAATGGGAATTTGTTATTTCTTCAATAAAGAGGTGGTAAAGTTATGTCAAATTTTAATGCAATGTAGACCTGCTTAATACTAAATTTTAACCTAAGTAAATGAGAACTAAATTTGTTCCTGATATTGTCAAATTAATTTTTATAACTCATTGTAAAAATCAACAGTCACCCCTACTAAATCAGATGACTTGAAAAGTCATGGCTCATTAATTTTTCTCACCTTGGTTGCCTTATATGCAGTGTGTGGATCTTTTCTCCACAAGGGTGGAACAGGAAACAAGAGTGCAATAAAGTCAGCAAGTTAGCCTGCTTAAGGCTGACCTGCTAAAGGCTGACCCTCGAGTTACCTTAAAGCACAATTTATGGGTGACCTTTTCAGCTATTTTGCTTATTCAGTCCACAAAATAATAAAGTTAACAGAACCAGCAGACAATCTGCTATGTGGCTTCTGTGACTAGGCAGTTCATACACAATTTTCACATAACAAGGAATGTAGCTTGACCTGGTAATGTTACTTGACCTTGTTATGTAAGTTGTTTTTTTATTTTTTCTTGACCTTTGTTTGGTAAATTGACATTATTGCATAAGGTGACCTTGACATATGACATGACCTTGCTATCTGTCTTGACCTTGTTATGTCACTTGACCCAGTTATGTAATGACATTTGACCCTTTTATGTGCCTTGACCTTGTTTTGTCATTTAACCTAGTTAATTCAATTGACCTTGTTTTGTGATTTGACCTAGTTATGTCAATTGACATTCTTATGTAACTCGACCTTGCTATGACCTTGACCTTGCCCTTGCAGACGGTTAACCGCCTGAGGAACTACAATAACTACATGTTGTCCCGAGATGAGACGGACCAGTTGATCGTACTGTGCTACCTGCTAAGTCCGGATGTACTGCTCAACAAGTGCATCTTCCACAGTGAGAGAATGTGCGGGGACTTGAACAACAGGTAGAGTGCGGGTTTGATTTCGTGTTCTGTTTCAGTGGACCAACAGAGGATGAGACAGAGGTTTTTCCAAATTGGTTTTAATGTTTTGAATTAGACTAATTAGCCAAATTAGGTTAAATTAGCCTAATTTAACAGATTGCTTAATTGTCATTAAAATTCTAGTATCAATTTTAGTATCATTATTATAATTAGGAAAATACTGTTTTAAGTCTTCCCTAATATTTGCTATTTTGGTTAAAAAAACCAGAAAACAAAATTAACCTAATTAGCCTTATTCCGTTAAAACCAATTTTAAAAAATAAACTAGAATGTCTGGTTAGGGCTCGAGTTGAGTAGAAAGCACTGTACTTTGTTTTTAATAGTGGTATAGCAGATCTCAATGTTTCTGTTTTCCGCCCGACAATAAGCAACAATATGCTGAGATTGGACATTGCCTATTTGCATCACACAAAATTTTCTTTATGTGAAAGCATTGGTTTTTATGTTGTATTATTTGTGTGGTAGTGTCCAATTTTAAGATATATACACGTATCATTAAAATCATTTTGGGAACAATAGCACAAGAGCAGTGTGAAATTATCCTGTTGTCTCTTTCGTTCTATACGTTTCCAAAATGATAGGAATTTCATGATACAGATATCAAAATAACTCAGTTTGAAATTCACAGTAATCAAAGCAGTTATCCACCAAGTGATTCAAAGCCTTTTCCGCAACTTATCGTCACTTATCGTCGGGCGGAAAACAGAAACATTGAGATCTGCTACACAATTATTGACAGGATGTTTGAGCTGAGCGTGGCGCGCACCCACTTCGCCGTCACGGACACCGTACTGATCGGCGGACAGGGACGGAGGGTGCAGAAAATCATGACGTTCAAACTCGCCTGGCTCGAAAACAACTATTTTCGACCCATGCGGGTAAGTACAAGTGTTGTCCATCGGTATTTGAATATCGTACCTAAATAGGGTTTCAGAGTAAAATTTCGATACCAGTATTGAAAGTTTCAAACCTATTTCAAAGCTTCAAACCTATATTTCACTACTGAAAGTTTAATATCTTTAAAATGTACATTACTGTAAATATGCAAAAAGTAAAACACGAACAATACTTAGCATTAAATAGCAGTTGGTTCAGGATAAAAATGTACAGTCACACTTATGCATATTGTCTGGCAGCCAACGTAATTAGTGACACATTTAAAACCAATATTAACCGAGATCTATTCGTTATGGGAAACCGATAATCAGTACAGAGAATTGCCTTTTGGTGATAAGTAACTGGAATTTCAGAGACTTTGTGGAATGTACGTCTGTTTACATTAATAACACAGTGTAGAATTTGTTAGTTCTGACAAAAAAACAACATTTTATCGCATGCGTTGCGTTACAAAACATCCAATGTATTTGTCACTCTATTGGAATTTCGCGCTAGAAAAAACCGCCCTCTGTGCATCCTCCATATGGGATTAATGGGAATTCTCGATATTGCCACAGATTTTTGGACCGTGCTCCTTCAAAAACAAACTACATTGGGTGTTCTCTATTGCTTGTTCAGCACAGTTTACTGATTGATTGGTTTATCACCAATCGTAACCAACACTCATTATACCCTATTTCATTCGAAAGATATTGAGTAACTAAAATTGCGGGGAAAAGTTTGTAAGGGCCCACCGAAGAAAGAAATTTCTTGCTGTTCTTTTCTGCACAGTTTGAGACTTAACAGATGTGGTCACTTTTCCCCGTCGTGAAATACATTCGAATACAGCTTTAGTACTGCTTTATACTGCATTGACAATTCTCGTTTTTTTCCGTTTTTCTTACAGACACTGATGGCACAGCGTCGCCGACAACGGGAGCTCGACTGTTGCGTTATCCTGTAAAACACACCGGAAAAATCTCATCGTGACACCGCCATGTTTTCCTTTGCACAGAAAACAATATTGTAGAAGAGTAATTAAAGCCAATTGAATGTTTCAATAATACAATTAAAAAGGTTACCAAGCCAAATGTGAACTGCATTGTGCACATGTATCTGCAAGACACTTGAAAATAGCACGTCCTATACGATAAAAGTAGCCTCACATAACTGACCGACAATCAGCAATAATACAATTGCCATATTTAAAATAATACCCGAGACTCTTTTTCAATTGATTCAGTAGGGAATGAAGGGCAGCTAGTGAAATTCCTATCAATTTAGAAACGTACAGAACAAAAGTGAGCGAACATAAGAATTCCATGCTGTGCTTTTAAATCTCTATTGCTCCAAAACTGATTGCAATTTCACCCTCTGTAGCTTGTATTTATTGCCCATCAGGTGTTGCCACAATTGTGGGCGGCAGAAGATGTGCTGAATTGCAATGGTAAAGTAGCACATCATCACATAATTTTAGCTCTAAATTTGCACTTGTTAAAATATAAACTTTGTCAGCTCGTGAAATTTCCATCATTTTGGAAAGAACGAAAGAACTTCACGTTGTGCTTTAGATGTGGTATTGTTCCAAAAGATAGAATTTTTACCCTCTGATCCTGCGGCTTTACTTTCCAAAGTGAAGTTACATGTGAGTATGGACCACAAAATTACGAAGGGCAGTGCAACGTAGTGTAAATAAAAAACGTACAATGTAGGGAAAATCTTTGCAGTATTGAATGGCTTGCATTATAAAACATTTGGATGTACAAGGAACTAAAGTCTTTTTGTGTGCGTTATGTTTAATATTTTTTGTGATCAGAGTCTTTCGTTTCGCAAAGATGTTTCATATGTCTATCTTGTCATTCGAGGTTTTTCCTACCTGCGTTTCAGTTGTTTTGTTGTTTGTTATTACAATTAAATCATGTATGATAACTAAGAATTGTAATAAATAATGCACGTTGCATTTTTCTTAATTTGTACTGAAATTATTACATTATTATTATTATTATTATTATTATTATTATTATTATTATTATTATTATTATTATTATTATTTGACAGATCTGGCAAAAACCTAATAAGGAAAACCTCGAAAATTGTTCGAAATTTAAACTTATGATTAAATATGGCATTTTATTTATTGTTTAATAGGGAAGGATTGACTTTTTTTCTTTAAACATGTATATTTCATTTGCTAATGTTGTCAACCCATTTTAGTTAAGACATTTTTTTTTCCTTTTCTACCATTAATTTATTGAAAAGTTTAATTGTCGTTATCTCTTGTAATGCTGTAAGTGTTTTTGTTCGGTTGTCTGATTCTGTTTTCTGTTGTATTCATGTACTGAGTGTTTCTATCACATTTCCCATTACACATTTCAAAATATATTTTATATTATAATTTAAAAATACTACGAATTGACACTGTTTAATAAAATTTAGTGTTTGAGATAAATATGACAACATTCAGTAGGGACTAGTCAATGAATGAATCAACTAATTTCATATCTTATTTGCCATTTAAATTTTAGAATAGAATAGAACGATATTTTAGAACGTATTAAATCAAATGTCGTGGCGGATCCAGGATTTCCCGTACCGGGGGCGCCCAGCCCGGGGCGCCAACCCAATTTTCACCTATTTTCGCCCAAAAATCGGGAAAAACTGCATGAAATGACGAAAATTTAGGCCTTAGGGGGGCGCGCCTCCTGCGCCCCCCCTAATCCGCCAATGTTTGTCATGACTTGTGCAGGGGTGTGATACAAAAGTAAATACTACCTTATTAGGCAACAATATGGTAACACTGGCATAAATTTTTTTATTTGCAAACATCATGGCATTATGAGGAGAATATCAGGAAAATATGAAATAAATTCACAATATTTGCCTATTTTATTTCACATTTTCCTGTGGAGCATTTACATGATTGAATGTAGATATGCGCATGTATACAATATCTAACTTCTTTAGATCCAAATCTATGCAAGGGATTGTCCAGTTCTGTTCATATTTCCATGATGTTTGCAGCTTAAAAAGTTGATGTCAATGTCTCTCCATTTTTTCGTTGTAAAAATGTAGTCAGTGTTACCTTATTGCTGCCTTTTTAGGAAGTCAGTGTAATATCTTCCATTCAGTAGATCAATAAAATTCAAACACTTCTTTCACGTTCAATTTCGAACAAAATGAGCAATAATGAAAACCAAAATTGATGGCTGGAAATATTCTTTGTTTGATTACATTTATTACAATTCTACAGTGAACTCTTTATTTTATATGACTCAAAAACATGCAGGGAAACGGCAGATTCTACTGCATTGATGATATTCTGATGTATTTATTCCGTATCACACCCTTGTTGCGGTGTGTGTCTACAATCAGCTGATGCGGCAACATTTCTACTTTTTCTGCCAAACTTTCCATATTAGGGAGGTCAAGCAGCTGGTTACCTACACCACCTAAACGCCAAAGTGGAGACTACAATTTCTTTGCATTTTTACGCACGTCATGACAGGAAAAATTAGCTTTTTGTGTTTTCAACTACTTCGGATTTGACCTGAGATTTAGGTGACGAGAAGCTAAAAGTCCAAACATGGACCAAAACAGCTTGCTAAATTGTGATCATTTTCTGTCTACACGAAAATGGGTTGATGTTCTATTTGAGTACAACAGTACACCGAAATTGTATCATTTTGGAAACAAAGAGAACAAAGGAAAGAACGAAAGAATTTCACGCTGTGTTTTTGATGCACTATTGTTAAACTTCTGATACGAACTCCATGTACTGGATGGAGAAATGGCACACACTAATTCATTTTGTATAGACACAAAATGAAGACCATTTTCATTGGCGGATCTAGGGGGCACAGGAGGCGTGCCTTCCCCCCCCCCCCACGGCAAAAAAATGTTTCATTTTCATGCAGTTTTTCTCGATTTTTGGACGAAAGTAGGTGAAAATTGGGTTGGCGCCCCCCTACGGGCTGGGTGCCCCCCCCCCCGTACGGGAAATCCTGGATCTGCCAATGATTTTGCCCTCTGCGAGTTTTCAGGTTTCACGTAACGTACTGCTCCTCCCTGTTATCAACAGTCTGCGCTTCTCAACGATTCGTGACACACAATCGTGTTGTAGTTTTATCCTAAGCTTCCTGTTACGCTTCACAAAATCCTTAATCCTTACGTTTAAAAGTTTAGGGGCTGATGTTGAGCAAGTTGAATGCACAAAATATTTAGTCTGACTAGAAAAATAATTAAAGTTAATAAATAAGTAAGCGAATGTGGAGAAATCAGAGGACATTGGCAGCTCTAGGGGGCGTCCGAGGCATCCCCCCCACCCCCACCTCCCGCCCATGGGTAGACTTCTTTTCATTTTCATGCACTTTTCGCTGACGTTTTGCTGAATTTTGATGACACCCCCCCCGCATGCTGGACACCCCCTACCCCTGTAAGGGAAATCCTAAATCTGCCAGGGGAGGATGAAATGACTGGTTAAGGCTTTTCATTTTGAGAGCAAAGTAAAAGACACGGCATCGAATTCCTTTGACGCAAAATGAAATCTATTTCAGGAGCTGGTGCATCTCATCTACGAACACAGTTTACAAATGAAATAATACAAATGTAAACCAAAATAATCGAATGTATTCCCCTTTATTGTTGTACTTAAAATACATTTTATTTGGTACTGTTAATTTGATATGTTTTAAAATATGCCACATTTGGTCAGAATTGCATTGTCTAAAATTGTGTGTGCAGATACACTTTACAAATCAAGAAATTCATATTAAAGTATAAAGCAAAAATTCAAACGCACAGCGTGAAATTATTTTGTCACGAAAGTGACAAAGTGATACTCTTTGGAAGCCTCATTTCCACTATAGTAATCAGAAATAAATAGCCCTTTACATCACATGGATCCTCTATCGCAATGCCTTACGGTCACACATCAGTTGTCAAGTTGTCTTACATTCTTACATTCTGCGTTCTGAGCAAATATGGCGTTTCTAAGGCTGGGAAATAAGGGAAGACTGATGTACTACTTGGACTGTGTCTGTAACGCAACGGAGATGGGGCCAGATGCCACAGTTCATCTGTACAGGAACTATTACGACTCACAACTAAACTGGGAAGAAACTCAAAAACTCATTGCACTTTGTTATGCAGTTAGACCGGATGTACTTTTTGACAAATGTATCTTATTTGATGAAGAGTTCTGCAGAGATGACATCATGCGATTCAGTGAAGATAATTGGACAACCCAAGAGAGTACGACTTGTTATGACTGTCAAACCCGATTTTTCTTATTATTATTATTATTATTATTATTATTATTATTATTATTATTATTATTATTATTATTATTATTATTTGCTTGTAGATAGCTGGCATAAATGTTCACAGAGATTGCGATGTCCGAATAGCTTAATAAGTATCTACCAGCTGGTATCGGAAAAAATCTTGTGATTGTGCCGACGAGTCGGTGAAATTGTTTTGTTTAAAGAATTCCGGCTCTGATGCATGTACAAATTGAAAACTGGCGGATATGGGCTAAAACTAGTATCTGGTCTCATGCTTATCACTATATTGAATACAATATGCAAAGTTCTAACATCTTTTAAAACATTGATTTAAATTTCACATGGCGGGTTCTTTTAGTAAAAGAAACAAATTAACTCCTCAGAGTTTTAAATAACATAAATAAGACTGTGGCTTGTAGACAGGAATGTTCCGTCTGACAGAAATTATCTCTGAAAGCTCTTCTCTCTGGAAGTCGCTGTGTTACTTCTTAAGTGCGGAATTGCCATTTTACATAATCACAGTAATCTGATCCTATCATCTTAATGTCTTCAAATCTGTCACTTTTCTAGAATACCCAGATGTTGTAAAGAAACTGATGGTCACAAACAGCATGTAACATTTCTCGGGGTACTTTGGTTTCACTGGCACATGTTACCGTAACAATACAAATATATACTGGATTTATGGTCTGTCAGGTGCTGCGTGCACTAAGTAGCGGGAGTCAGCAAAACTAGAGTTCATTTACTTACAACGGTAGTTTGGCATACCATACGAGCGTATTGACATACCGTGAAATTCTATTGTAACAAAATGAGTATCCATCATATGAAGATTTGTTACCCAAATGGGGAAATATTAAATTTCAAGATGTGGTTTTAAGTTTAACAGAAACTCCAGCGCAGCAGAAAGTTTGAGTCTTTCTGTTGCAGAACGTCTTTGCTGTCTATGAACCTCAGTACACGGAATTTGTATCAGTTTGGGAACAATGGCGCGTCAAAAGCACAGCGTGAAATTCTTATGTCCTCTCTTTTGTTCTAGACGTTTCGAAACTGATACAAATTCCTTGTACTGAATCAAATTTCTATCATCTTTCTATTAGGTAATTTCAATTATTATTGTACTTTGGACGGCTTTGGGCTTCCAATTGTAAGGCATTCTTACAATTAGGGTATCATTTCGTTATTGGGCATTTCTTACCCATTACATGAAAGAAACCAGCGTTGACTGAGCTGATCCACGATACAACACCCCGATCTTGCTGAAAATAGTGGAGAAAATCTACTAAAAATATTCCAGAGCTGTAGATTATTCCACTGAGGATTGTTTGACAAAGGAAAGATGCAGCGAGTATAATCCAGGCCCATCCATGATCTGGCTGTGTTACAGATTGCTTCATTGTTAGCTTTGCTTCAGGAACATAGGTATGAAAATCACACGAATACAAAATCAAAGTCTCACACGGTTTGCTCAATTGATTTATTTGTTTGTTGATCCGATTTGTGAACCAGTTACTGAACAAAACGAGGTAACAATTGCTATATACTGTGAATGAAATGTCCCTGGTCGCGTGAACCTTAGGGACATAATCCAATACAAATGCAACGCAATAGCGTACTCTAATCATTATACTAAAGATTAGAATGTCACATGGCTGACACCCTACCCAACATCTTTTGTCTTCTGTCCTGTGATTTGATAAGGAAGATCTCCCCATTATCAGTGCTCTGTTGTATGATTGGACAATCCCTGCGCATAATAAATTATGTTACTGAGGTCTCAGGGAGATCCTCATTGGCTGAATGAGTGAACATTTGTTTGAGGGGTGGGAACTTTGTGAGTGCACATTTGTTTAAGGGAGGGTGGGAACTTTATGAGTGAACATTTGTTGTGGGGGCATGTTTTCCTGTGCAAAGCACAGGTTCCATCTAGTAAATCCTAATAAAGCCAAGGTCCGCGTGTTACCCATTCTACATCTGACTTTGATCCTGTTTGCTTACAGTTCATACACACAGTAATGCATTGCATTCAAATCCTGAAATTCCTATCAGTTTTGGAACAATAACGCACGTTTAAAAATTAATATGAATTCCATGATTTGTATAAATTATATATATATATATATATCTAAAGTTCAAGCTGTATCGACAAGAAGCAGTTGGTTCACATCATATTACTTGTAAAAAGTCACTTTAATTAGAAACCTTATGATTCTCTGACTGATATTGATCTATGTGTATATTTTTATGTAACAATAGTACTTTAAGTAGTGAAGATGAGCACTTGATTTAAGTAGTTGTAAAAAGTCATTTTAGTTATTTGACCAAAATATTATCTGTTTGATAATAATATATTTTATGTGGCAATAGTGCTTATTCAGTGAACAAGAGCACTTGATCTATTTACCATTGTTTGCGTCTATCTTGTTCAACGTTGATGCGAGTTCGGTTCGACCAATTAGACAATGTCACAAGAGGATGAAATTCCTATAAGTTTTGGAACAATAAAAATTCACAACCTCAGCGTGGACGTCTTTTGCTTTACTTATATAATTGTTATGTCCTGTCTAGTTGTATTAAACAAGATATTTCTGGCAAACTCGATAAAATTATAATTGCAGGGAATCATATTGAAGATATATTAAACGTACTTGCAAGAGGTGCACCAGTAAAGATGGCTATGCCCAGGACCAGTCCAAATGAGTTGGAAAACTTTTCAAGTCTCAGGAATTCGATCAGGATGATTGGACCTGGGCCAAAGATAACGCCTGCAAGTTCTCAAATTGCTACGTTTGGCCAAGAGATGACATGGGAATAGGTGAGTGTCACACCATTTCTGTGTGGTTTCAAGCAGATAAAATGAAAAATTAATTCAGCTCCTGAGATTCATATCAATTTTGAAACGTAAAGAACAAAAGAGGAAAGATATATAGAAACTCCACGCTGTACTGTTGATGTGCTATTGTTCCGAAACTGACAGAAATTTTAAGATTTGCGAAGTACAATCGCAAAGAACTACAAACGATTTGTAACAAATTGTTGAACTAGACAGTCTTTTGTCTTAACATATACTGAATGAGTCCTTTTGAATATGTTGTACTCATAAAAACGGAATAACTCAAATTTTGTTAACAAAAATTGACAAGATAATATCTCGTTTTGACGTGACTCTAAGCTAATGGTGGTAATCTGTAAACCAGTGACGCCTGTACTTTTTAGCTAATACAGCTGGCTAAATGGTCTTCATTTTGTCTCTATGTAAATGCGTCAGATACAGATGTACGTCTATGCCATTTATTAATTGTTTCACCCTAATCAATTCAATTAGACATTGTCTCCATCTGCCTTATAT
>JBCAUI010214972.1:0-16725 GCA_038406195.1 Haplosyllis anthogorgicola
TCGAAAAGTGCTCATGCATCTGGTATAAAAGAGAATCATACATGCGCAACAGGTTCAGACTCCACTATGCCTCTGACAAAGCAAATACCCTATCACCTCCCACCCATCCCCACCCTACCCCCCACCCCACACCACCCCTACCCCCCACTCCTACCCCTACCAACCACCCCCACCACCCACCACTCATACCCCTACCAACCACCCCCACCACCCACCCCTACCACCACCCACACCTCTACCCCTCACCCCTACCCCCAGGTGGACGACCACATAGTCTTATCGAATTCCATTCGATAGACAAATAGTGCCAATTCTGTATGTATATACACAATAGAAGCATTGGGGAACTAAGTGTAGCTTGTATTTTTTGCCAGCCAAGTGCTTCTGCAATTGTGAGACGGCAGAAAACTTTACTATTGCAGTGTATTTCTGTGTACTGGACTGGTCACATGTTAAATGTTTGCAGGGATACCTTGAGTTTTTCGGCAGTTTCTCGTGCGGTTTGACGGTGATCAGTGAGGAATGGGTCATGACGGCTGCTCACTGCATCTTCGGTGCTTCTCCGTAAGTATTTACATCAAGATTAATTTGGAAGCTCTTTTTCAACTCACTTAAAACTCAATTAAAATTTAATCCGCTATTTTGACGCAAAAAAAGACATGCAGAAAATTACATCAAATATTCAAAATGAGGCATTAAATCTGTAGGCTACAAATCTTTGAAAAAAGGGACAAATTTTGGCTTTGTTACCTGTCTTCTCCTGAAGTCAATTTTGCCCTTATGTAAGAGTCAAAATCAAACACACAAGTGGGAAAATTTATTTCATTTTGAAAAGCAGGGTACAAAGCCATTATCAATAAACAACTGAGTAAACGTGTTTTACTTCTCACTAGGGTATTCGTGTGGGGGCCTCTGTAACACATCTACCAATAGAAATGACGAAAGTTGATTTCATAAATACTTCAAGGACAAAACGCTTTTTATTTTGTAGGCTATAAACAAATTTGTCATTTTTTTCAAAACAGAAAAATGGATGATACTCACCTTTGACTATAACATCAAATAAATACAAGTGAGGCATTAAATCAATAACATAACATGCTATGTTCTTTTAGGAATCAGATACCTGTTGGTGTGGCATGTACAACTAGAGGTTCAGGGTGTCAAGAACTTGACGTGGATGATGTCATCCAAGTGAGTCATTAATGTATTTAATAAAAGATAATTTATGTTTTAGGCTGTTTCCAATAGCACTGAATGACCTTATCTTGTTCTGATCTGCTCTTAAATCTGTAGCATTTTGTGAGATTGTCTACATTTTCAATAATCTGTTACTACACTCATCATGATGATCAACCTGTCAAATGGTCTGGGCCACTTAAAATACTGATACATTTCACAGCATCCCGGATTTATCTTCATCCCATCCCAAGGAGATGATATTGGCGTCATGCACTTAGCCGAGCCGCTAGAATTTAGCGACAGTATCCAACAATGTGTCCAGATATGGAGCACTGACCCTCATGCCTCCCCCGACTTTTTTCTGTAATAGTGTGAAATGGCCAGTACTGCATTTTCCCCAGTCCGGGTGGTGGTGGGTAGGGGAGGGGGGTTGGGGGGGGTCCTGGTGAACTTTTTCCTAACTTTTGACACTGAGTCCAGATCTGCTGAACATGCCTTTCCCCAGTCCGGGGAGGGGGGGGGGGGGTAGAAGGGGGAGAGGGCAGATGATCCTGGATGCTACATAACTGGATGGGGAATTAGTAAGTTTCGTAACTAATGACAGAAAGATTCCCCATAACAAGAAAATTGTATATATGCACATCAATCAATAACATAACTCCTGAAACTGATTTAATTTTTTCGACAATGGAACTCCATGCTGTGTCTTTTACGCTGATAAAAGCACTCATTGTTCTTAAAATAGGCATGAGCAGACATCTGTTCGTGTGGAGTTCTCAAACGATTCCTCATCGATTGAAATTGCAAGAGCTGCTATGCGTTTTGTAGGGTTACTAAATGGATGAACTAAATTTTAATGACGGAATCAATGGAATTCCTTGCTGTGTCTTTGACTCAGACAAAAGCGGCTATTGTTCTGAAAATGAAGAGACTTAACCAGACATTCCATCTTCTGTTTTGCATACAAAAATTTTATAGATACCAGAGGATGAAATTCTATTGGGTACAAACTGAAATACACTTTAGAGCTGGATTAAGCGTACATAATACATGTATACTGGATGCCTATGAAGCGGGGCCTGCTGGTACACTGGGGCCCCTAACAAAAAGATACTGTAGCATTTCAGAAACTCCATCAATCTTCATGTTTGATGCCAAATTTAAAGCATATCATCACTTAGCATAACATTTATAAGAACTATCATCAACAGTGTAACTTGGTCTGAGTTATTTGAGTTTTTAATGAACATTTTTTGAAAAATGTAACTTCCAAAAAAATTGACACACTTTTCGGTAAGCTTCGTGTTCAAAGGTAAAAATTTCAATCAACATAAAACCATTATGCTCCATGTTGGTTTATTACAATACCAAAAGAGTAGCGTTAAATAATAAACTAACAACATTACACGACGCTTAACGCATCAATTTCTTGAAGTAGGACGCGTTGAATTTTGAGTGTAATGTTATTAAGGTAATGAAAATGCGCTGTACACATATTTTACAATAACAGGGAGACAGTGGCGGTCCCGCCATGTGCCCGGATGGTAGCGGTATCTACGTGCAGTCGGTGTCACCTCCTGGGATGCGGACGGCTGCAGCACTAACCTTCCGCCCGTTTACACCATACAGAACAGCTCACGCTGAGCTTTTGAATTTCTATTGTCAATAACTGATTGGAATTTCATTTCCTGAATTCTTACTGCACATTTGATCATACAAACCTCCAAAATGGATCATCATCCACAAAAATAACAAAACAAAGGCAAATTCCTAAAACCTTTGAAAGATTTTGGTTGGAGAACGACGACTTCAGTTATCACAACTCATACCTTGATCAAGTGTCAGATTGCTGATGTGTACTGAACCGTTAAACACAGTCTGCGCAGGATACATCAGTACACAAAAATCGTATCAGAACTTTAACACGGTATCTTATAGAAGCTCCCTTATATATCCTTATATACATAATTGATACAAATTTTGTGTAATGTTGGCCACTTTAACAAGGTCCAAGGAATTTATTGAAAGATGACAATGTATTCCTAAAGTGCTCTTTCATGGTTCTTCATCTTTGGAACAAGAGAACACAAGAAATGCGGGAGGTAAAAAGTTATGGTTTTGTTTGGAAAATGAGCTACAAAGAAGCAGTTATCAAATATGAACGAACAATGTAAAGTGGAAAAAGTGAAGGATCACTCAATAAGAAGTGAGAACTATAATTAATCCATGTGTTGCAACAACACAATGTCAATTAGAGGCTAATCATAAGAACTATTTCAGGTTGGAAAAAACTAAAGAAAATAAATTTAAGCCACAAGCAGGAGAAGTCGGAATGTTAAATAAGAACATATTCAAGAATAAAAATGTATTAGGTATTTCTATATCTATTTAACCTTGTGCTCTGTCAGCTGTTGTGTACTCATAGTGTACATTTTCTTTAAGGTCTGTCTGAGATCGTATCATTGTTTCTCACTGATGAATGAGTTCATGAATATAAAGCCAACCAATTTCCCTATCAAATTGAGAAACATTGGAAACAAACGATGGGCACCTATGCTGTACCTATGCCATATGCTGTGCTTTTGTCGACAACACAACCGACAATATAAATTTTTGTTCGTCGTTGATGATGCCAAAACAACTCGAGATCTGAGAACACAAGAGTTTCTATCATTTCTGGATTCTTGTTTATTAATATTGTGCACAAAAGTCTTATCAGTACTTTAACACGGTACCTAATGGGGAGCACCCTTACATGTATACCGAAATGCACACAGAAATACTATTTTGTGCAATCTACACAGTCTCTTCTACACGATCAATGCTGCAACATGTGAACTCCACTGAATAAAATTTCATCCTTTAAAATACTCAAAGGATAAACAAAGAAATGACCACAATGTTTGTTTCTAGGGCGGAAATAAGCGGTCAGTGGGCGGTTTGTGCAAAGGTAGATATTACATTACTTATCTGATCGGGGTTCGGGAAATGGACATGTGGTGTTCTCTTTGCTGGACAATAAAAAAGCAAAACATACGAGATTTCAATCAGCTTGAAGCTCCTGTCAACCGAGTGCCTTCACAAAGCGCCATCCGCAGGTAAGTTAACCAAAATCTTCTTCATTTCAATTTTGTAGCTCTGTACATGGGAAGCCTTGCAGACGAGATTGTTGAAAAAAATTGCTCAGATTCGCAGCAAGTGATTTTTCGTGCCCTTGAAATGTTTGATATCAAACATTATGTTCTTGGTAAACACGAAGCGTTGCAAAATTGATAAAGTGACAATGCATTCGTATGAACGCGTCAAAAAAGAAAGGAGGGAAATAAGGAAAGGAAAGGGGGATTTGAAATTTAACGATAAGTTATGAAACATTCAACGATGATCAGTCATGTTCTTTCAAGTAACGAATGGGAATGTACGCGGCTTAACATTTATTCAGAAATGCAGAGAATGAAATTTCTATCAGTTGGGAAGCAATAGAGATTTAAAAGCATAGAACTGTTTTTTTCTCTGTTTTTTCTGCATGTGCGTTTCCAATTTGATAGGAATTTCAGCAGCTGGGGGTGGGGTAAAGGGAAAACTTGTCAAATGAGACGGCCCATTAGAAAACTCTGCTTTTATTACGTGTATGTAATTTCAGACATGAATTACGCCTTCTTCCTTCTGTTCCTAGTGGCCCCGTGCTTGGCTCGTATGCCAATACCTGTACCAAGCAACTATGTGAAAGCCCTGTACAGGTACGTTATTCTACAATTCGGGAACAAAAGAAATTCGTGTTTTGCTACCCGGGCGAAAGAAAGTGTAAAATTCTACTATTCACAAAATTCCATCCATTTCCTAAGCTACATTAAATTTGAGATATTCACGAAAACATTGCAATTAGTGAATGTTCTTAAATACGTATTATACAAATTTGCCTTTCTACAAAACATACTGGCTGAATAAATTCAGTAAACTGACACTCTTAGTACTAATTTTCTAATTCAGGGTAGATCATGAGCCATACATTATTGGAGGTGAAGATGCAGATGAAAACGAATGGCCATGGCAGGTTATTATTTTAAAGAGCTAAATTTTCTTCAAATCCAGCCGGCTTGGGGTGGAGAAATTTTAACAAGCTTGTGGCTATTTTGGCAATTTGGACAGTAGGGTACAAAGCGTAACTTACAAAGCGCGATTTTATATATAAAACTATGTGATGGTGCGCTGAACTACAGTGGTAAAGCATAGGAGTTTCCTGCCGCCCACAATTGTAGCCGCACCTGCCGGGGCAGTAAATACACGCTACGTACCCTATTGATTTTAATTGACCTGAAATAAGAGACGGTACATTAATGCTGGGACAGTAGAATTCACGCCAAAATTATTTTGTTCACAAAAGTGTAAGAAATAAATGCAAGTTTCTTGATCTGTTATGAATCACCAGCTCCTGATATTTTTATTAATTTGTAAACGTGTTATTTACAGGGATACATGGAGTATTTCGGTAGTTTCTACTGCGGTGTGACGATTATCAGTGAGGAATGGGTCTTGTCGGCAGCTCATTGTGTCTACGGTGCTTCTCCGTAAGTTTGAAGTATCTTGAACAAAATGTTGTCTCGAGAGGAAAACCATCATTCTTTTCCATTCGGTGGCTCAATACATGAGAACCTCATATGATAGTTAGAAGCTAGCTTATTCTCAAAGACAATTTTCTGGGGTCGAGGCAGGGAAATGTAAATAAAGGTTTGGTCAATAACACGCCAGTTTAGTTTTAATTGCTGCCAGGCCGGCAGATAAAGCTGTTGAGTTTGACTTATTTTACGGTATTCTGACACCTTAGGTGGTGTACATGTATGCACACAGTGACGTACGCTTCACGTCTCTAATGCCACATGTTCTCCTATCCGCAAACATTAACCACAGATAGCCTTCACAACATGATATGGTGTGCTGGAGAAAATTCACCATTTTACTATCCAACTCATTTTGCTCATTTTAGGAATCAGATAAATGTTGGTTTGGGATGTACAGACAGACCCTGCGATTTGTACGATGTGGATGAAGTTATCGAAGTAAGATGTTTCAATTAATTATGAAGTCACAGTGACCAGAGAACGAAAGTGTTATCATCAATTCAATTTTAACTTGCAGAGAATTTGCATCTTCGTTTGTGTTGTAACTTGGATAAATCACTCTCTTACACACTTTCTAGGCCAAGATTTGCACTTCCTTTTGTACACTATGGAAATTTAGGTTGTGATGTAAGATATAATTTCTATCACAGCATCCAGACTTCATCTGGATTCCGGCTCAAGGAGACGATGTTGGTGTGATGCACTTGACTGAACCACTGGAGTTCAGTGACAGTATCCAGGCAATCTACATATCCGATGAAACAGATATCGATACGTGGGCTGATGAGTCCGGATGCTACATCACTGGATGGGGAAATAGTAAGTGTTTTAGTATATTTGCCATAAATGCCAAAGACACATTTCGTCTGTGGTCCATCGTTGTTGTCCTGTAAACGTTAAAATATTATCTTGTCGCGTTGCCATCATTGTGTTATTCACTTGTATTTGAATCCCATATTTTTCAAATTGGTACTGTTGATTCTGTATTATTTCGACTTGTGTCACATCCAGTCATGTGGTAGTATTGTTGTTCCACAACCAGTCCACAAGAACCGTTTCACAATCTTAACACGGTACCTTATGGGAGCTCCCTTCTGTACCTTAATGTATCTAATTGATACGATTTTTATATAATGCGCATTGCACGTTCCCTATTGCTTTGCAGCTGACAGTGGCAATCTTGCTGACGTTCTCCAAGAGGCCAACGTCGACGTCTACACAATTGCGGAATGTGAGGCCGAATGGGGAGCAAGTGAGATAGACAACGAAGAACATGTTTGCGTTGGCGTCGAGGGACAGTCTGGTTCGTGCAACGTAAGTATAACAAGAGTTGTAGGTCTCGGAGAACTACACTTTTAAAGGACATAGACTATCAAGAATTTTTTATTCATGATACTCGGTCACATTGTTCCAAAATTGGTAAACTAAACTTGAACCAGAGTATGAATCTTAAAACATTTACCCATGGACACTAAAAATGAGCGTTACTTCTTGGTTTTCGTGAAGAGCAATGTTACTTTGTACCATTGGCGTGATTTCATGCTGTGCCTCTCTTTAAAACAAGCGCAAGGACAGTTCAAATTTTTATTGTTTCCAGGTCTCGCTGATTTCCTGAGATGTTTACTGTTGTTTACTTACAGGGAGACAGTGGCGGTCCCGCGGTGTGCCCTGACGGAAACGGAGGTTACGTTCAGATCGGTATCACTTCTTGGGGTGCAACTGGCTGCAACACTAACCTTCCGTCCGTTTACACCAATGCCGCGTACTTCAAGTCATGGGTAAGCGAGAACTGTGACGGTTGTGTCTAACTGACAAACTACTTGTGTCAATACAGCAATGGCTGGTAAAGAATAAAAATAAATAATAAACACTTTAATACTTTCGTCGTTAATTTCGTCATCTCAATTACTTAATCGTAGGTGAGTACTTCGTTCATTCAGTAAATGTGCAAAATAAATAAGACATGGGTAGCAGCATTCACTAATTCAATGCTACTGTTTCAAACTTATTCAACACATTAGAAACGAGGGGTGTCCGTAACACAAACCATCAAGCCTTTCCCCCGACGTTCCGCAGAATTCCTAAAACTGTAATGGTTGCCAAGAAAACCACTGAACCTTTCCGTCGATACAGAGAGCCAAAATGCTCTCTGTCGGGAATACGGCTTCGGCTCAATAAAGCAATGTGAAATATTTTGGTTTGCACTATTGGTACATTATTAGATTGAAAAAAAGTGAGACATCACATTGTATTGTGATGGTGTAGCTGCGAACTAAATACACTTTGCTGTGTTCTTCTCATGATACAAAAGATCACGACACAGCGTTAACAAAATATATTATAAACATGATTTCGTAATTAATTTCGTTTGCCTAACCTACCAAACTACCATTTCTCCCAGACATATTAATATACCTACACCATTCAATGTCTATCGCAATCAAATCTAAATGTAAGCTGATCAGTAATTCTACTAAAATCTAACAAATCTGGAATTTAGTATTCCTAACAAATTCTGTCATTGAAGGGATTTTCAAAAATAAAATAAACCGTTTTTAGTTTGTGCAGATCATGAAATTACTATTAAAAGTTTAGCGCCCCGCAACAATTGAATTCATGCTGAGCTCTTTCAAGTCAATTGTCGCTGGACGCTAAACTTTTGATAGAAATTTCATGATCTGGACCGAATTTAGACCTGACAAAGTTTTACTTTCAGAAAATTATACAAACAGCAAGTGACCTCAATATTGTCTTCTTCAAATGAAGTGTCACCACAAAATAATAAAGGTCACAACCAATTATGACATGGCACAAAGCATGCCAAGTTCAAGCCATTTCTTCTTCAAAAATATGTTCTGTTTACAAAATTTGATTTTTATAACCATCTGGTACTTTATGTGAATAAAATAAATAGGAAGGTAAATTCCCTGGGATAAAAGGAGTTGTGTGCCATGTGATTTAAAATAATTGGTTGCATAGTTATGCTTAAAATAATAATTTTATAAAAAAAAAACCCATGTAATTTGACCTGAGTTGGGACAAGGCGATATCACTGACATGTAGATGCATCAACAAACAGTTTGGGAAATGTTGGATAAAGCCTAATCTGCATACGATTCACCCTCATATGTCTCGATTCACCCTCATATGTCTTGAAAGTCTCGAAAGCAAATACAGTATGCAGAATTCGTGTCAGAAGTTTGACACGGGACTCTCTTATGTACACAATTGATACACTTTCTGTGATGTGGTAGATTTGCATACCTGGTGCAAAAGTTTGGTATACTGTTACGGGATACAGCGTCAGTCTTTTGCAAATATAATCACATTCTGTCATATTTTACAGAACAAGGCCATCTGATAAGATTACACTCCATTACAGGACTGCCTGTACATACAGTAATGTTGTGCGAATATGGAATATACTGTACAGGTTTTTCTTAAGTATTCTGTCTAATTTGTCTAATTAGTAAAAACACAGATTAAACAGTGTTCAGTATAAGACATACATTGTCACATGAATTAAACTGCCAGGAGTGCAGTGTAAGCCCTACACAAGTTCATGAAGGAACCCTGATGGGAATTCTTGCAATGCAATAATTAAGGCAAATTATATTGGCTAAAATATAAAAACTTACAGAAATAAGGGAATTCCACTTAATGCACGGATTTAAACAAACATGCATACAGCTTAAGAGGCCTTTGTTTAAAAATGCCTTGCAGAACAGAATAAAGAACACAAAAATACCTATTGTTCTTCCCATTTTGACATCTAAGTAGTCTAATAAGTAGACAGTAAGGTGGAACACGAAGCAATACAATAATTAGAACAAGTGCTTATCTAAGCACAAATACGTCAAATTTACATGTATAAATAGAGGGCTTTTTGAATAATTGGACATACAAGGAGCATCTTCACACTTAGAACAAATACTTATATCTAGTGTTGGGCATAATAAATTTACAAGGCAAAGACGATGAGCAGCTTCTAAGCTTTGTTTTTGTGTTTAAATGTTTGTTGCTGTTGGCTTTCATAAGTTTACAACGTCCAGCAGACAACACATACAAAACTGACAAATTAAATGAAAAGCCAGAAGTCAGAAAGTCAGAAATCAGGTATGTTACATGTCTTCTAGTTCTTCTAGTTCTTCTTTTCTAGTTAGTTAACAAAAATGAAAGCTACTGTGATTTTTCATACAAAATTCTATTCTTGTTTATCGTGCCATCTTTCTGCGTGCATGCCACGGTAGCCAAAGGGAGAGCGAAAACCACTTGGAATAATACAATCCTAGTCAGATTACGATATTACTATAATTTTCTAAAGATGCATTACGGTGCAAAGTACCCCTAGCCCATGTTATTTCTTTAAACTCCAAAAATGTTGTTATTTCACCATAATAACAAGAAAAATGAAAACATTTTGGAGTTTAAAGAAATAACATACCTACCACTGGACTGATAATACAATATTATGTTAAATTGGGTGCAAATAAACAGTGATGAATTTATATGGTCAAAAAAGTGACTTGGAAAACCAAATAATGGTGTGTTGCCAAAAGGAGTATGTGGTCTCCTTAAATTGATGTCTGTCGTCTGAGACAAATTTGATTTAATATCAATGTAGTAGAACAAATTATCACTATTTTGGTTTACATTATCTGTGTTGTTATTCTAAAATAGAGAAGAAATTTAAGGTTTAAGAAAATGTGTTGCTAGGAGAAAGGTGCATCCTAATGGATAACTCACATTAAGATTTGGTGAAATGTAAACAACCATTGATGATTGTACTGTCGATGTCAAGTCCAGTTGACAACAAGGACATGTAGACTACACCATGCCACAACATCGTCATGCATGAATGCACCTCGTGGTGTTCCGTTGACATGTCTAATTAATCTTTTGTTGAGTTGTGCCTTTTACTCCTAAAAAACTATCCCATAATTTAGCAGTATTTTTTGCGGGGAATCACCTAGCTACAACTCTGTTGTAGCAATGATATGTCCATGGCATTTGTTGAGTCAAATAGAACAAACTCAACTGTACAGTAAGGTACCTTCAGATATATTAAATACAATGCCCTTTCATGAAGAATCAATGCTGTAGTAATTGTCATTGTACTTGCCTTCACAGGACACCATGCACAGATGAGTTAGCGGCTGGTGGGGTTAAACTTGAAAGTCATTACGTCCAACCCACGTCACAACACAGAATGAAATTCGTTTTTTTCGCTGCTACTATGAAAAGTAAAATAAAAGTAAAATAGAATAAATTTACTTGTTTTATAATTTCATTTTGAGCGAAGTGGCATTGACTATATTTAAGATTGCCGTTCAGCTTCACAGGTGAGCAGTGTTTTTCTTGTAGTCAGCCACTCGATTTCCTGAAAGAAAAATCAGAGAGGCACTCCGAATTTGTTGCGTGCACAAACAAATACTGGCAACACAAGCTGTATCAAGTGTATTTCCGAGGATGAAATTTCTATTAATTTTGGAATAATAGTGCATCAATTTAAAAGAACAGCGTGTAATTCGTTTGTTCTTACACTTTTGTTCTCTATGTTTCCTAATTGATAGGAATTTCAGCATCTGATAAATTATCAAAACATTTGATTATAACTTTCATAATAGGATTTCAGTTAGCAGCCGACACATTTTATTCATATCTAACCTTTCTTTATGTCTGTTCTTTCATTTAATACAAATAATTTTGCAGGTGTGTTAAAATTAATCGCTTGTTCATTCTTCAGATCTACACTGACACTTGGTCATATTTCCATCCGAACCCATGGGTCATCCACTCGGAGATGTATTGCCGAGAGACTTAGAGACAATGGTTACTCTACTCACATGTTCGGAAAGTGGCATGTCGGTTTCTTCCAATGGGAATATACCCCAACCTACAGAGGATTTGATACCTTCTATGGTAAGGAATAACAAATGTAACAAGACATTAATCTTGCAACTCTTGAAAGGGTAAAAATTCAATAGAGAACATCCAATGTATTTGTTTTTGATGGAGCACGGTCCTGATATCTGTCACAAATCGAGAATCCCGATTGATGGCCTATGAAGCATGCATAGAGCGCGGTATCTTCTGGTGCGAAATCCCCATAGAGTGACAAATATATTGGGTGTTTTGTAACGAAATAATAACTGTCTCGGAAACTTAACTTTATTTCTGTACAAAGATTTCCTGTAACGCTCCCTTAAAAATCTACCGAGAATTGAAAAAGATTTCGTGGTTCGTTACGCAAAAAAAAAGGTATGTCTTATTGTCATTGCAATTAGATACTGCTCTCAACACTGATTGTAATTGTACAACAATGTTGATTTTAACTGTAGACAATGCATCACAATACGTCTTACACCCTTCAGCTACTTTGTATTTGGTGCTGAAGGTGCCGAATCCGGACGTTCTTTTTTGTCTCTCCCTGAGTTTCTCTTCAGGCATGGAGTCCGCAGTTATCCGTAATAAAAATGAGCCATGTTGCTCTGACCACTCCCAACCTAAAAACAGGTTGAAATATTGAAATACCTGTTAGTTGAAAATTCCTCTTCTTACAGGGTTGTACAACGGTACTGCCGATCACTTCACGCATAATGTAAAAGTTGGTCCAATGGACGGGCTTGACTGGAATTTCGCCAATTCATCTGGATCGTGGATAGTACGAGACGAAGATCCGTACTATTCAACCACAGCTTTTGCCGACCGAGTGATTGACATAGTAGACAACCATGATACATCAACGGTCGGTTCACAGTTATATTCGTACAGATGATGACTAGAAACGACCTAAGAATTTTTCTCATGGCTCAAAACTTATATTTCATTTGTTGGAGGGTACGAGCAATACACCAGTTACCGCCTGTCAGGTGCTGCCAGGACTGTGTGGTGGCAAAAAAGTGCTATTCTTTTGTATTGCAGTTCAGCAAACTATCACCATCACTTTTGCTAATACCTCGTTTCCGAATTGATGTGTAGTGAAACCTGTATTTTACGACCAACGAGTTTTCAGACCATTTGTCATTTGCGACGGAATCAAAGTTGCAGTTTTTATTTATTTCAACCACCTTTTGTTTACGACCACAAAAAAATCCCTTACGGTATCCGTAAATGACAGGTTTCAGTGCAATGCAATTTTATCTCCTTCAATTAAAAGTCATTACCTTTTCCAAAATGAAGAAAGAAAAGTCGTTTTCAAATATTGGGATTGCATCCTACTGCGTCTCCTGAAATACCTATCATTTGGGAAACGAAGAGAGAAAGGAGAGAACGAAAGAATTTCATGCTGTGTTATTTAATCAAAATTTTTTGATGCGCTATTGTTAAAAAATAATAGAAATTTCACCCTTTGTAATATAATAAGTATTGCAATGTACAACATTAATTTTGTAGCCTTTGTTTATGTACGTACTGGAGGAACTATGCAGGAGGAACTATGCAGGTCTGTGAATTTGAGTGCGATCATGTTAAAACTTGTACTCGTGAGGAGTTTTAATTCATTTTACCGCCCGCGTGTGCGGGAAGGTAATGTTTTCAGTGGTGTCTGTGTGTGTGTGTGTCTCTCTCTCTGTGTGTGTGTGTGTGTGTGTGTGTGTGTGTCTGGGTTATAACTTTTGAACTGCTTAACCTAGAAACTTCATTTTTGTATGGTAGTACATCTTGATAATATCTAGGTCAAGTTTGAGTATCAAGGTCATTGGGTCAAGTTCAAGGTCACAGCAATAACAAGTGTCAAAATTTTTAGTGTTGTCTACTAATATTACACATTATGACATTTGAGACAAGTAAATGCGGTCAAGGTCAAACTATAGGTCAAGGTTATCTGGAGGTCAAGGTCATTTGAAGGTCAAATTTCTAGATTTTTGTATTTTTTATGTTTTAATAATTATTTGCATTTTAGTTACTATTTGCGTTTTAATGACTATCTGCGAAGCGGGCGGTTCGGCCTTTGGAAGGCTTTCTTGTTTGAAATAATAACAGAAGACCACCAATAGGCGGTCATTTTACCCCAAAACAGGTCCATAAGGTGCTGCCACTTCCATATACCTAAACATGCTGTGAGTCAAAAGTACAATCCATAAACATATCACACAAAAACGTCGCATGATTAACAAATTGTTAATTTGAAATTAATCTTCATTGAGATAAAAATTCTTACGTACTTTAATATCATTACAGCAATGATGACGTGCAATAGATAACGCAATAAGAAACATGACGTCTGCATTTCAAAGAAAAGGCATCTGGAATAACACAATAGTTATATTTACAACAGGTAGACATTTAGGCTTAATATTAACCTTTGTTAGTAATTTAGATTCTTTTCATAGATAGATGGACAATAAGAAGCCACATTGTACTTGTATTCGGATGAATAATTATTTTCAGATGATAACATTCAGAACAGTAAATGGATTAACCTTTCACTTTCTGGATTCCAAGAAGTACATTTCTTTGTTACAGACATGAAAGATTGTTTTTCACGCATGTGTATCGTTCTCTCTGTTTCAAATAATACTTGTAGATAATGGTGGTCCTGAATCAACAGGCGCAAGCAACTATCCATTAAGGGGTTCAAAAAGACTCTGTTCGAAGGTGGCATGAGGGTTCCGACTTTTGTCCACAGTGAACTGTTGGAGCCCTCCGTAAGAGGAACTGAAAACAATGAACTTCTGCACATCACTGACTGGTTTCCCACTCTGGTACATTTAGCTGGAGGCAACACTGCTGACTTGCCATTGAATGGTTACGATATCTGGCCAACTATCAAGTAAGTTCATTTGTATTTGATCCATTCCAGCAAAATATCATAAATTGAAGCAACCAAAATCAGTTGTCTATTTGAAGTTTAAGTTTAAAATACTTTGTCCTTTCACAAAGAAGAATGGTGATTAACATTTGATGCAAAATTCGGAAACAAGCAAAAGAACGACATACTCCACAAGTTTGCTAAGCTCAATAAGGCAGCATTCCGTGAAACTGAGATTACATGTTGTACAATTGAAACAAAACGATTTCCAGATCATGAAATATCTTTTTATGCTAAAGTGGTGAAACGGTGAACCCAAGAACAGAGATTATTCACACATTGGATCCGCTAACTTATCCTTACGGTCCGAATGATCTGTATCCTGGAATCTTCAACACGAGTATCAGAGCGGCTCTCAGGTCTGGAGACTGGAAAATCATCACCGGCTTCCCGTTTGCCGGTTTTGTAAGTGAGTAGGTTTAAATTGTGCACTACATAGTCTACATCTTTGGTACGACAGGCAGAGGACCGTTGAGCTCCTGAAATGGATTTCATTTTTGCGTCAATGGAATTCTATGCTGTATCTTTGATTTAGACAAAAGTGCTTATTGTTCTGAAAATAAAGAGTTTGAACTAGCCCTTTCATCCTCGGTTGCGTACTTTCATTCAAACTCCCAATTTCAGTCATTTAGAGAGCGCAGAACCAGTTTAAACCGATTGCTTACACAATAAAGAGGGCACCAGTGAAACCACCAGAGAATGAAAATTCTGTCAGTTTTGAAACAATAGAATTTCACGCCTTTCATTTATGTACATCTGTAGCCCAGCGTGAATTCCTTTGTTTACAAACGTTCCGAAAATAATAGAAATTTCAGGAGCTGTACCAGATATGCCTAATTAAGCAGGAAAGAAAATATCCAAAATGTTCAAAACTGTTGGGAAACTTTACTGTGACTATAAAACCTGTTGTGTTTCCCTGTAGAGAATGTTCCACCTCCATACAGCGCCTGCATGGACTGTGTTGATATAAAAGAGGCATACCTCAGTGTACCACAGTATCCTATGGAACTTACCTCCAACTTAACTGTAAGGAATGTATGGCTGTTTAATGTGAAGGAAGATCCCAATGAAAAGGTGAAGGTTTTTTTTACAAAGGACAGAGAAAACGACGAAATTATATATCATAACCACAAAACCACGGGACAGAGAAAATTTTTTTCGACACATCATTGAATCTCTCTTGCTGCAAAATTAGTGGAAAATTCATTTTCTTTTTTTCCCAATTGAGTCAAAAATCCCCAAAGCACCAAAAAGAAATGAAAGCGTGCAGAACTGTTCATATCTCTTATTTTATGGGATTGTTACTTTCTTATGTGCCAAGAAGTAAATGAATAATTTGTTGCCCTTTAACAGAATAACGTGGTGGACTTGTATCCTTCTGTCGTTGAAACACTATTAAGAAGATTAGGAACTTACAAGGAAGAAACAGTTTTTCCATACTACCCAGATTTTGATTTTAGCGCTGACCCTGAAAACCATGATGGCGCTTGGCAACCATGGGTTGACTAGAACTCAGTGAATTTTGGGTAGCAATCCAACACTGTGTTAGAAAGACTGTGTTAGAAGATTGTGTTAGAAAACGAACAATTGAACAATCAAGAGATTCTGAGGCAAGAAAATGGTCTAAAAAACCATTATTAGGTGCAAGATAGGATAGTCAATAGTGTAATAATGGAAAATTAAAGGTACTAAGGTAAAATTTAGGATAGAAACAGAAGACAAAAATGATGATAAAGGATATTAAATGATGGAACATATCCACAAAATGAAACACAAACAAATCCAAAATGGTGGCGCAAGTAAGTAAATGTCATGACTCAATATCATAAAAGAAATAATGTTATCTGTAAGACAATGAAGGCGTAGAAATAAGTCAAATGGAAATTCACAGAAAAAATCCCAAGTCAAAAATACATGTACAATGGAAAATATAGCAGAGAAGACAGAAATCGGGAAAAGGGATAAAGATCAACCAGCCATAACGTCCTTCACACAACGTAGTCAAGTGAAAGATGTACAACAAGCAGCAAACCATGATGAGGTAAACATGGAAAGTAGAGTAGAGTCACCATGTTTGGAAACCCCCATAAGTAGTAAAAGGGGACCTTCTGCACT
>JBCAUI010215083.1:0-16725 GCA_038406195.1 Haplosyllis anthogorgicola
TTTTGAGCGAAAATAGGGGTGGCGCCCCCCCAACGGGCCGGGCGCCCCCCAACGGTAAATCCTGGATCCGCCCCTGCCTTGTTTAATATTCTGATTTAAGGTTATCATGTGAAGACATCACTGCATTCCTACAGATTGAAACTGTACGATACTGATCCTCACAAGCACCTAAAAAGTAACTGTACATTAGACTTACTGCTATGTCTAGCATACAAATACAGATCATTAGTGACAGGTAAGTACTTTCCTACATATTTGGAAGGTCACTTAGGTTAATTCTGAGCACAGAGGCAGCTACATTTTCTGTGATATATGTTTTAGGTAAATTTTTATGTTGCTCATCAGGCAGGGTTAAGACTGAGAGATAAGATGGATTCATGATGTGTGTTTTAACTATACTATTAGATTTTCATTTGTTACCTCTAGGAATCTTCAACCTCTCAATACAGTAGTACTCCTTTCTAGTGAAAAGCAAAGCTTGATTGACTTTAGCCGTACTACTTAGAATATTAAATCATTCAAGGTGTCAGTCTCAATATTCTTTGTGAATTACATATCGCACATTATATCAACTTGTATGTGTGTACCTTTTGAACCTGCTTTATTATTTTTTTCAGATATTTTGTAATTTATTTTGTGAACTGAAAGATGATTGATTAATAGTCTTGAGACATAGTGTACTACATGCACTGACGCTAAGTTCTGTTTACTGTGATTGCTTTTTCCAAACAAAAGATACGTGGATCTTTTTGTTCCACAAATGCTGTAATTGTATGTGACAGTGAATTGATTCCAGTTTTCGCATTTCACAGTCAACATCATACTTTGAAAAAGACATCCTACTGTCACCAGGATCCATCATTTTCATGTCCAAATGACAGTAATCAGTAAATGACAAATTTGAAGAGAAAAGAACATCTACAAAAGGAACAACAGAAAAATGTCCTCTGTTGACCTGAATTGTTGATATAGGAACGCGATTTGCATATGAAGACAAATATTTGACAAAATTCCATCTTTTAAGTGATCTGTCTCTGAATGAAGCCCCTTCAAAGACAAGCTTATTTTTATCTTACGCATTTCAACATGCATGTTATTGGCTTTGGAAATTACGTAAAATGTGCCAAAGGCTTAAAAAGACTTGCTACTGTTTAAATTCGGTTGGCTTTTTCTATTTCCTTTCATTACAGCCTATTTGTGGCGTACAAAAGCTAAAATACCAGAAAAGAGGTTAAATCTATAATTAACATATCATTTTAGGAGACATATGCTACTTTTTGCCTTACATATTTACAAAAGCTTTTATTATTAAGTTCTATGAACTTTGTACATAGAAAATTTGCTATGATTTCAGCTTTGTATCACACTGCGCCTAGTAAATTGGCTAAAAGTTGTCTTAACACCCAATTTAGCAATATGACATACGAGTTTTAAAAGTAGACACTAACAGTGAAAATTTAAATGAGAAATAAACATTTGCTCTCACCTTTTGTAGGATCTAGAACATGCTTAAGTTGTCAAGGTATCAAATTATGTAAACCGGCAAATCCAATTTTCAAAAGGTAATCAAAATAGTAAAATAGCACGAAATACGTTAAATTGGTGGGAAAATATTGGGTTGAAAGTTATCCCATACCAAAGTAAAATGTAAATTTAAGAAAAACTTGCAGTATTGGTCCTAACGCCTACCTAACATGGAACTTTTCCCAAAGCACCCAGAGATAAGCTCACTAGGAAATGCAAAGGCAAATACGTTGTTTTTTAGTCAAAATAAATAGATGGTAACCTTTCGTTCACTACCAGAGGAAAGCTTTGGGTAACTTAAGGCTTTATCGATGCAATACTCTGTGGTGTTAGGGGACTCTTGTCCCAAAGATAAACATTTTATTTAATGGCAAACTGGCTTTTGGATGGAATCTCAGTGATCTTTACCCAATAAATACTTTTTTCACGAACACAGCAGAATTGGGTTATAATATTGTGCCAGACATAGAAATGTGTGGCTAGATTCATGTGAAAAGAATGCAGTTATTTCTATCTCCATCTTATCAAATAATTAAATTACATGTGTGTTCTGTTCAGCCACTGTGCATTACATCACGAACGGAAATTATTATTTAGGTCTATTCATTGCTATTGCAGGGAAAACACGGTGTTCTTTTGTCATTTATATAGGTTCAAGAAAAGTTGAACATTATGGATTGGTAAACATATTATAAATATTAGTATTTTACCTTTAGTAATCACTGGCAATTTGACGCGAAGACCAGTTATTAATTTTAAACATGTTAATGAGGATAATCAATCTAAAACGTTAAAATTAAAAACCTCCCCAACATTACTGTAATCCTCACGGACGAAAATTTGCATTTAATTTGCATACCTTCACAGAATTAGGTACAGGGACAGATGCATCAGAAGACACACAAAGCTAGGAACCTACCTTCTTGAAGTTCGCCATGTAGTTGGTCTGCCACACCACCAGGGTATATTGTGGCCACATAAGCACCAATCTGGCCTTGGGTACCAGGAATATATTTACCTCCAACTATCTTCATTCCAATACCGTTGCCTGTCCAAGAAAGGGTAATGCGAATAAATTAATGTCAATTTTCTTTACTAGGGCATGAATGTCTGTATTACCATGTCAGTCAGAATAAATTTACGAAATAAAGATACATGCTTTGCATTTTAATCAGTTGGAAATGTATTAAGCGTGAACGTTGTTTACATAACCCAATATTTGATGTGACACACATATGAAATGGTTCATGCAACGTAATTGTTTATTTTGAACCGAAGAAAAAAACGTCTTAAGAAAAACGGTACTTTTTCACTTAACATAACGGGTCACGAGGTTGAATGAAGTTAATATGTCATAAACCTCGTGGCAGGCAAAATACCATCACATTCTGTTCTAACCAGTTAAACTTTAAGTAAACCATGGGACCATGACTAAATTGTGACAGAAAAATGCACTGATAAATGACATACAACACATATTATCTAGTTATTTTGGGCAAATAGCTAATTTTGGGTGAAAACAGTGAACACTGTTATTGGTGTTCTCCAATAACGTCTAATTCAAAATTTTCGTGAAACGTCAGCATAAAAGCTTAATCTGTTAAAATTGGAAACTTCAAACCAAGTTGCCCTTTTCTGAAAATGGTGTGACCTTTTGATCAGAAATACATAAATCTTTATTTTGTTTGTTAGTGGAGTAATAAATGGGATTAGAAAGACTAATGCTGCAATCATTCCTATTATTACAAATAACTCCTAAAAATTATTGACTACACTATATGATTAGTTTATTTGTTATTTGTAATAGGAATAGAACATATGACGCAAACCAGCACCAGTTGCACGT
Source organism: Haplosyllis anthogorgicola (assembly GCA_038406195.1). Lineage (NCBI taxonomy): Eukaryota > Metazoa > Annelida > Polychaeta > Phyllodocida > Syllidae > Haplosyllis > Haplosyllis anthogorgicola. Next base: position 3,371 of record JBCAUI010215083.1, read on the forward strand.
AGTCTAGTCAGTAGTTGTTAATCCCAAGACATAACGCCGTAGAGAACCTAGTGGGAGAACTTAAGTTCTTAGTTCTTACGCAGTAAGCTGGTACAAACTTAACTAGACGTAACGACGGAATACGCTGAATGTCTCCCTTAATAAATGGAGCACACCGTTAGCAGAATGGCACCCTCAGAGACACTATTCACTGGTTGATTGCCGCATGGTACAATACAATAGGAACAATGGACGTGCAGAGTGAAAAAAAAAGATCTTAGATCTATTACAATTATCTAATCACGACAACAACGACGCCTTCAATATCTAACGTCCACCAGCTGGCTACGAATGAATTGAAAAAAAGAGAAAAGTGATTTGTGACCCGGTGAAGGGGCGGGGCGTACCTTTTTGAGTATTGCGGAGCGTACCTTTGACAGACCGCTCCTTAGGGTCGCGTGTCAGCAGTATTCGTTTGATAGGAAAATCGTAGACTGTTGGCTGAGGTGGAGGTGGCTGAAAAATATAAACATATTTAAATTCTTAGACTGGCTCAGTGGTCATTAAATGGCAAATAAGGTTATATATGTATTTCATTTCTACGTTTGTTTGAAGACACTCAACAAAGTTGAGGTATCGAATTAAATTAACCTGTCTTTTCCTATCAAGTTGTTTGAGTATCGTTACGCCTCCCTCGGTCAAGTGTTCCATGATGTTCTCATCGGAGTCACCTATACTCTGTTCACTCTCAACTCTGTACATCGTGTTGAGTGGATCTGTGGAAAACGAAACTAATGTCAATGCATTGAAGGATTACATTCAATTTAATAGAAATGCTAAGTGTACTGATGTTCATCTTAAAACGTATCAGAACAGATCTTTAGATATTTATAGGAATTGGAGTGAAATGTCATATTTTTATAGAAAACTGAAATGTTAACTTGAAAATTCTGCTTTTGTCGTGTTAGGCCTTTTGTGCCATTTGAATAAATTAAATATGAATGGCATCATTCAGATTATGTCTATAAATTTGACATTATCAGGCATTGTTTAGTGAGTATGACGTTATCGGACCACGTTTTATGTCTCGTTATATTTTAGCTTTTATATTTTCCAGTAGAAGTTTGATCAGCATATCCTTCATAAGGCGAAAAAAACGTAGGAACCACATGAATTTCATGTTATTTTCGGATGGTGAATCACTTTTTGATCTCATAACGAAATGTAATGGAAGCACATACCGTCTAAATCTAATTTGATCTTACAACGAATTGTATTGTACACATTTTTTTACCTTCTGCTTGAAAGTACTTGTCGAAGTCATCAGACAAAGGTCGACTACCAACGGCCCTGAGTAAACTACGAGATCTTTTAGTTACGTCGTCGAGTAGAGGCATGGCTGGTGTGTGGTCAGACTGTGGTGTACCCGTCTCGGCGTCAGTGGTCACCGAGTAATCCGAGTAGGCCCCGGCGTCGTAAGCGAGTGCGACATCCATATCCGATTTGGATACCGGGAAGCGATGGTCCATAGTTGAAGGCACGATCCCATGTTGGTGGTGGTGATGATGAGCAACTTGTTGGTGGTGAGAGGGATGCGGGTGAATTTGATGATGGTGGTGTTGGCCATGACCTCCTATTGTGTGATATTGAGGAGGTGGATCTCCTCTAGTATGAACGGAAGGCATGGAGTAACTCAATTCAGTTTGTTTTAGGAATTGACTAGCTGGAAGAGAGGTAGATGGGACCATACCCCTGTGAGCTGGGTGATCATACATGCCATCAATGGTACCATATCCCCCATCATACATATCCATATCCTGTGGAAGTCTTTCCCTATGTGCGAGATATTCTGTCGAACTATAACTAGGTTGAGGAAAATACTTTTCTCTAGTTTGAGCAGAAGAAGGTTGCAACATTTCCCTGTAAGCAGCATATTCCTGCTTAGTAAATTCATCAAGCTCTGGGGGCAGTTCATAGTCTATTGGTCTAATAATGCCCATGGGAATGTTTACATTTTCAGTTGAGCGTGTTAACCTTTCCCTCGTTCTTTCTTGTTTGTACGAATCGTATCTGCTTTTAATTTCTTCAAATTCGGCCCGTGATAAGTCAACAGCTGCGGTCATTCTCTTGATCTCATTATGTAGCCTAGCGTTCTCTTCAAGTTGCTTCTTTCGCTTATTGATTTCTACTCTGAGCTTGTGTTTCTTGGCCTCTTTCAGTAATCTATCATCATCATAATCATAATAGTACGAGGTAGGGGTCCTTGAGCGGGATGGTAATAACCCAGACATTGGTAGATACGTTTCTGACACGGAAGGCGTTAGTTTATAATCCAACTTATTCGTGTGACTAAGAAACTCAGAGGATTTTGACATCGGAGACTGGTAATATATGGATTTAAATCCGAGCCTTGACATGTCATCAAACTCGCCTACAGGTGGCGTTACTGTTCCTAAACGTCTACTTCCAAGAGGGCGAGGTGTTCCCAAAGCAGCACTGATCTCTCTGGCTGCTCTGCTAATGTCCACATCCAGTGATGCTAATATATCACTCTCTATATCATTATGCTCCTCAATGGGAGAGAACTTAGCTATAATGGGATCAGAATTTTGTCTTTTATGGCGTCCTCGTCTTGGAGATGCCTGTGGAGACATCCTGGAGGTGAGAGTTTGAGATGGTGGTGTCATCTTGCGACGAGCTTCGCTCTTCTGCTTTTCTAATTGTTCTCTTTCAATTCTTAACCTCACTTCTGCCTCAGCTCTTCTCCTGACATCTTCCCTTGCTTCCAATTCTGCCTTGATTTTAGCTTCTTCCTGGAGTTCCAATTCTAACTTAGCTCTTCTTTCTCGCTCTCTTTCCTCCAATTCCCTCTCCATTCTTCTTATTTCTTCCTGTTCATCCAGATGTAGCCTTCTAGAGGCAGTTACTATCTGGATTTCCTCTTTAACTCTTTGCTTTAGGGATCTTATTGCCAAAGGTACTTCAACACCTCGAATATTCACAGTTTCTTCGGGTTTTGGTTTAGGTTTTGGCTTTGGTTTGGGTTTTATTGGAGGTGGAGCAGCTCTTGTAATGGGCCCAGCCCTGGGAGGCTTGGCTATTCCATTCATCTTGGCTGTACTTGTGGCAGCAGGTTTAGCTGGAAGCCTTTTTGATTGCTGGTCAGCAGTTGAACTTGGCACTTTTGATGTTCTAGCGGTGCTTTTCTGCGGTGCGGCTGCCGTATTAGCAGCTTGCTCGAAAGTTGCCACCATATCTTTTACTCCAGCTGATCCCCTCCGTTCACCTGCAGGGGGTTGTGGTGCTGGTTTCTTTTTAGGCGAAGGTTTAGGGGGTGGCTCTGGGGCTCTGCCCTTTTTAGCCGCTGGTCCCTTCTTCATGGTTGATGCAGGGGGCTCAGGAGCTTTTCCTTTACGCTTTGAGGCCGGAAGAACCGGCTTTACCCCGGCGGGAATTGTAGGTAGTTTTCTGCGGACTTTATTGTTGCCACCTGGACTCATAGGACCACCATTTGCTTCTTCCTCTTGGGACTGTTGCTGCAAGAGACATAATCCAGAAGACATGTTAAAGCATAACAGTGGTGAGCGATCAATGACAAAATCTGCGACAAAGCCTTCAATAATCAATTTTTTTGTCTCAGCAAGCTATTTGCTTATTGGTAATACACAACTGCACAACGTTTTCGAGCAGATGTTTCTTCTACTAATGCCACATTCAATAATACAACAACACTTATCATAAGCAATTCTTACATTCTTTACTGCGATATATCATACCGCATTTGAATGTGTATTTTTTTAAATTATGTGATAGGTTTCTTTAACAAATTCCTTTAAGACTAATAAAGGACAAAATCTACCGTTTTACCATAGTAAAACCAACTAAAAATAGACCGTTTATGGAAAATACCTTTACTTCAGGAATAATTTATGACAATGATAAAAAGGCAGCTTCAGTAAAGAAATGCAGTACTATTTTTACATCAAAGAGTATTTTATTTGCCTTGCAGATCATATGAACTGCACAGCCTTGATAGAGCTCTTGTGGTTTAAAGGTTTCTACTTTGGATAGAAGACAAAATATTCTTAGCACGTAATTATATAATAATGCAATTAATCCCTGCGATTATGTTCTTAGTAAGGATTAAAACATGAAACATGATACATACCAGCATTTAGGACAACAAAGCAAGAGTTCGAGACAACAGTGCTTACTTAGGTTGGAAGTGAATTATTCCATGTTATTATCTACATAATGTGTTAATTAATATGAACTACTTAATACTTAGTAGAGTGGGTAGTGTAATACGTATGTGTGTGAGTCGAAATACAGAAAAAAGTGTGAGAAATGCATACATACCATTTAACTATTTATCACTTCAAGTTCACTGTACAGCTATCACCACAATACTTAATCATCTCTTGGCTGGCAAGAAAGCTGTCTAATTTTATTTTACTAAATGTAAATTACAAAACTATGCCACTCAATTAAAAGCTGATATGAACTAGATGGATCAAAAACATGTAACTTGGGGGTAAAGAGAGATAGAGAGGTGTTGTATATATATAAAAAATATATTGTAATATATATAATAAGAATTCATCACAAAAATCACGCACAAAATTGGGGGATGTTACAAGCCATAGATATAATGAAGGGAGACCATCTAGTGCACATTGACGATCTTACCTTCACCAAGTTCAGTGGTGTGCTCTTGAACGTGTTTGCCGAAGACGCAGAGGTTGTGACACATGTGGTGTAGACTGGTGGAACTCGGGTCGGTGATGCCAACACAAACTCTGGTGTCTCACAGTCTGCTTTAGGAACGCTAGGGGAACGAGGTTGAGGAGGTGAGGTATCAGGAGGGGTGACCGGTGAAGGATAGAGGTACGCTGTAGTGTCCTCCTGTACCACACTAGGGGAGATTTCCACATCCTCCCCGCACTCCTCTTTAGCCTTATACCTGGGAGAGATTGGACTCTTGAGCACCTTTGAATAGGGAGACCATGAAACATCATCTTCCCCATCTATAGCGGGGATTCTAAGTGGGTGAGGCTTTACCTTGGCAATGTCCTTGATCTTAGCCTGGTCATCACTATAGCTACGTGGACCCAATCCTCTGGTGTCTTCAGAACCACTCACATCACGCGGTCGGCTGGTGGCTGTGTCATCGCTCAGGCTGCGATGAACTCCTGGTGGTTGCCTGGAAGCATCCTGGTCTATCCGGGAACTCGTTCCCTCGACTGCTACTCCTGGTTGGTGCGGGCTTGGTACTCGCTGCTGTTGAGAAGGAACACTGGTAATACTTTGGTCTGTTGCTTGTGAAGGCACTGTAGTTGTTCCCACGCCAACTCCGCTATCTAAGGTGGTTCCTGGATAAGACGAATCCTGCTTTTCTCCTAATCCTGCACCAGTTATTTTATCACTGGCATCTCCAGGAATTTCGTCAATAAACTGTATATCATCCGCATTACTGTCCAGTTTTCCGGGTACAAATGCACGATCGGCAGTCCCCGTGCGTTCACTATTATTGTATTTTGCCTGCTGCAGCTGCTTAAGCTGCTGCTCTCCTTCCTGCTGCACCTGCTGCAGGGAGAGAAGCTGTTGTCCTATATGGCTTTTATTTTTAGCAGGTTCCATTGAAGCTGCCTGTAAGGGAGGAGGGGGAGGGGATTCCGTTAAGTGAGTCACGCTCTGCCCTTTCGCCATGGCATCTGCTATTTCGGCAGCACGCTTTAAATCACCATTGCCAATCTTGGTTATATCCTCAAATGCGTGATATCGTTTTAATCCCATTTGGATTTTAGGCTCTCCCTGTATGGTCAAGTTATTATTATCCATATTACCTGGCACCTGTTCGACGCCTGCGCCGCCATTGGCAGCACTCAACCCTTGTGCTGCCATCTGACGTTTTTGCTGAGCAATCATAGCTTCCTGTTCAGCCTTTTCCACAGATGGAGACACGTCCAGAATAGGCGATAAATCAGTAACAGGAGACCAGTCTGTAGTCGGAGGAGGCCTAATTTTCTGCCTCTTTGAGTTCTGGTAATCTATTGACTTTGGCGTTGGCTCAGCCAGATCCACTTCTTCCATGTCCTCAAAGTAATTAGGAGACGGAGGGGATATACTGTCACCCTCGTGAGTAATGTCCAAGTAATCTCCATCTCGGACCACCAGATTCGTTGGGGATACCGACAGATTGGTCAAGTGTGCGGTGTCGCTTGCTACTGTAGCCGCAAAGCTGGCAAGATCCACCCCATGCGCACTCAACATAGCCATCTCATGTTCTACCATGTCCTCCTGTGGGAGCAAAAGTTAATTTAAAAGTGAAAGGTTACATTCGGACTTTAAAATTCATGAACACATAATATAAAAATAAAAAAACAGGAGAAACCAATGTCCCAGCAACATTTTACTGTGTATCAAGGAAAAATCTAATGCAGCTTATAACATTTCAAAATTTGAAATACAAAACCTGAAATTCATATTGATCAGACATTCTAGCAGGCTTAGGTGGAGGTTTATCTGGAACATACTGTCCATCTGGTCCTCGAACCAAAGGTCCATCTGGCGGCCGCACAAACCCGCCATTCTGAGCACTTTCATACGTGAAATAGTTTCCGTCATCTGGTATATCCACATTGTCATAAACATCAGGAGGGTACTTTTCTGTTGGAGACTTCGGAGACATGACCCTGATTGGTGGGGAGCGTGGTGGGCTTCCCCTGTATTTGTGCCAGGTTGAAGGAGATGTACAGGGAGGGCTTCTCGGGCTCCTCCTGGAAGGACTTTGACTTCTAGCGGGACTGGGACTCGAGGAACTAGAACCATGGTATCCCGCGTACGCCTCCATGGCTTCTTGCTCAGCCAAAGCAACTCTGTCCAATGCAGAAGGTTTCTTTTTCACTGGAGGTCCCTCAGTCCCTTCTGGCCTTGTATGGACTGGCAGAGCACCTGCTAATTCCTCTCTGTGTGCACCAGGACCACCATGTTGTTGATACTGTTGTTGGTAGGGTCCGTATTGTGGTGCTGGTGGGTACTGTTGCTGCTGCTGTTGTTGTTCTTGGATTAGTTGCTGTTGTTGACTTTGCTCTTGCTCTCTCCTCTCCTTTTCCCTATTGGTTCTTTCCTTTTGCGGCTTCGATGCTTCCCTGGCAAAAAAGATTGAAGCATTATGTGTATCATACAATCTACCTGACAATCTACTATCTAATCATTCGATTACATAATAAGAAGAAAGTTGTGCTGTTAAGTGTGTCTATGGCCTCATACCTGTGTCAAGGTATGATATTAGCTACAGGTTAGTTTGCAGGTAATCACGCTAATTATCACAGTTCCAAATGGTACCTCATTAAAGAACCAAGCTTATTTCATGCATAAAGTAGTTTTGTAATGTACACAGATCTTTTCTTTCAATGTAATAATTACCATTAAATGTCAGTTCTAAAAATATATGAATATAATAAAAGGTAACACGTAGAGATGATTAGAACATTAAATAGAGTAGCCATAGGCGACTAGTAGTCCAATGGTCAGTCAGTGCCACAAGTTTTATTTAAAAGTACCAGTGAATGATGTAGTATGGAATGTGATAAAATGAACTTGTAAATGTATTTTATATCCAAACATGAATGCAGTTTGTCGCACATACTCCAACTGTTTGTCCTTTTGGTGCAGATCAGGAAGAAAATCGTTAATTAATGACTCTAATTAATGAATACCTGTCTACATCTTTCTCCATTCCCTCATCTGAAGATGTAGAAGTTGATGAATGTTGTCTCGCTAGCACCAGGTGGCGTGGCCGCGGAGATTTCCGGCGTCCTGACGCATCGACTTCCCCTTCATCCATGACGTCATAACCATCTTCAGCAGACGGACCTGATTCTAATGATCTTTTCTGTGGAGATGCTGAAAATAGAACAAAAATTAGCAATTTTAAATGGTTATTGCTACTTGTTGAATAATGCAGGAAAAATATTCTGTACTGTCAGATAAGTTAACTCATTCATTGTTGTGCAATAATGAAGGAATTATAAAGTTATTTTAACGAGGTAAAAATACCAAACATCAGCTGAGCTAATCATTACGCAAATTGGAAAAGAAAGCATCATGTTTCAGTTGTCATATTATGTGCTAGTAAAATGGTTCATGTCACAGTCACATGAAGTAATTATCATCTCGCACATTTGAACTACATCGATACAGATGCTAATGGAGACCGACCACTTGACCCTAATTAACTTCGCCCATAGGCTTTCTCTTTGCAAACCACCAAATACAAACCCCTTGGTGATATACTATTTTGCATTGAAGATTAGTCACAAGAGACTGCCAGGACAGATTAGGTGTTGCACTTTTACGCACGCGTCTAATGTTTGCTGTTATAAATTTGTTCAAAGCCTGTTGGAAACTTGATAGGCTTATTACAACTTGGTTGACTTGCTAATGAGGCAATCAACTACACAGCTCCTTAAGCCTTAACTCTTCGTAAATGGCCATGTGACATGAAGAAAATGAAAGAATGGGGATTCAAAATGGAAAGTTGGGCTTCATGTACAAATTCGATGTATGTTTTCAAAGATCTGCGTTGATTTAGGCGTACAGTACAGACTATATATTGTAATAAAAAGACTATCGTAATAACCTATTGTTGCCTTTGTTTTGGTGGCTGAAATATAGACCATTCAGCTTCCTTTCCAGAGGGATTTGATTTCTGAAATAAAGCCCAAACATCGTAAGTTGAAACGAGTGCTCACTTTATGATTGAAATGTTCTGTATTGACGAGTAATAGGGTCTCATAGGGCCACGGCTGCAACCCGTAACTTTGATTAAATATACATAGGAAAAGGTATGATATTCCCAGCAGTATCCAAGGCTATGTAGTCCTCTGTGTGCGCAGAGTGAAATTTATTTTTGGTGCAGTTTGTGAGACATTAATCAGTGTGTGTGTGTGTGTGTGTGTGTGTGTGTGTGTGCGTGCGTGCGTGCGTTGTGTTTGATCCCAGCTTTAGAATAACATGGGCTAGAACTTCATTTCTGGCGTGAAAAATCTTAATTTGGCTTTTTTGTGTGCCAATGGTTTAACTGTACATAATTAAGTTACCAACATTATTGAGGTCATTTCAATTTTTTTTCTAATTTCTGGTTTAGTTACCAAATGCGACCAAATTTTGATTCAAGACCGTTTTAGGAGATATAATTTCATGGCTGTTTGAAACTCATGAAATTAAAAGTTGAGACATACAAGCTGTCAACTATAACATTATCGATGAGATTTTCATCTTCGTAAGATGTCGTAACTATTTGGCCATATATTCATGTTATATAATCAGACAGGTTGGTTGGCAAGCAATATCACGCTATCTGCATGCTGAAATAGGATAGACCTCGAATCAATTTTCTTGGTCTTAAGGAATAAAATTGGGGATGCAAAGTGCTCATATTCCTGAACACGATGTACATGGCAAAGGTCGAGGAAGCATAATATAAATAACATTTAATGCATCATTACTCAGCAAAAGAGCCTCATTGATATCAGATTGTAAGCTGATACACATTTTGTTTTGGTCGAAATGTTTCAGGGAAATACATGTTGTTAACAGAAAAACTTTCAATATGTCGTCTTCGGCTTAAACGAAGATGCTATTTTCACTTTAAAGATAATGAACATTAAAGGTATGTAGGGAACATCAAGAGGACCAGTAGTCCCTGCTTTTAAATATTGAAAGAAATAATAATTAAGTTTTTGAAATTCCTTCACGAACCAAAGTCACGCCTAAAAGCAATACAAATGTGCAAAACAATATCTTAAGATGATCTGCCATTTCCTTTTCGTTTTAAACAGAGGACATACAATCAACAGTGAATTCTCTAAATTAAAGTTATGGGCATACAATTTTATGCCGCACAATTTGATGCAGGTATTGAAAAAAACTCGATTCTAAAAAACAAAAAAACAAAAACAAAAAAAACCCCCAGGACATCCAGTGGAGTTGAATTTTGGCGGACAAGGTTAATCATGGCAGTAAATACGGCCATAGAAATTACGACACAGTTCAAGCCCTTGTAATTCTGTACAATAGATACAACGACTGTTGTGGGAATTCCGACCAAAGCTGTTTCCGACCAGCACTGCAGCTTGTTAATTCAGCCAAGCTTTTGCAAAGCTACGAGAGGAAGAAAATTGCTTCTATTGTAAATCCGGGTAACAGTAGACAATAATCGATAACTATTTATGATTGGAAGTTGTTCCTTTCAATTAGTTTTCTTGAGGTAGCCATTCAGGCTTGAAAGGTATACACGCCAGTATTGTAGTTTAAATCCTACGTTATGATGTTATTGCAAATATATTATGAGTATCTTTACTTGAAGCGGTCCCTGGAAAGATATACTGGCAAGAAGTAGCAGATGAACATTTCTGAAGCTGGTTCATAAACTGAAACTTCCTTTTCTGAAATACACAAGGAAACTCCTTGCCTTGAGATACGTATCACACGTTTCCCGTTATTAATCTGGGTCCAGGATAAGACACCAGTGAATCAGATTCAAGATTATAAAGAAGATACCATGTCTTGGATTTTCTTCTAATTTAAGTTAAGAAAGCGTTATTGGTTGGTGTATGAACAAAATACAAATTGTAGTTTTACATTCTCCTGGAAAATCACAAATTAAAGCGACAGTTTAATCCGAGATTTAAGCACAAAAGGTTATTTCTTCTTTAAAAACCAAAGCTTCAATGTATAGAAATTTTCATCATTAAATGTAATACATTATTTATGGCTGTCAAAATGTAAATGACAACCCGACTAAACATATCAAATATTTCTACATGTTATCAACCACATTTCTCAAGGTTTTCGCATGTGACCAGAGATATTTACTTTGGGCTCAAGTCCATGAGTCCTATTGACCAAGCATGAGAAATATAGTCATAAAATGGCAAGAAGGTTTTAAGTCCCATAATCTAGGAGCAATGTAGCTGCTCGACGTTTTCTCACATTCCTTGCAGCGCTGTCATATTTACACAGTTTGATTGGCAGTGGTAAAACACATTGTTTTTCCAATGTAGATGATTGTATGAATTCATGTTTTGGCAACTGTTGCCGGTATTAAAGTTTTCCATTTCGACATTTGTTGGTACTCCCATAAATTACAAATTGAATATCATGCAAATAAACAAACATAAAAACGCGAAAGACATAATAGGTTAAGCACTTGGCTGCGATTGAATCCAGTTGCATTTCCAATTATTCTCGAAGTACTGTCGGAACTGATTATGTATGTATTGCCATTTCATTCCCAGTAATACGTACTCATAAAATTCTGTGCAGGTTTTCGCAATGTTATGGGTTTGTTATAATTCACAGCCTTATTGACCGAGTAATCATGCCTGCACAGTTGACAATCAATTAATCCGGCCATGATCCTTCGCAATTACTGGACACGTACTTTATATTCAGCCAATAAATTATAAATGGTTCTGGGTTGTGGTTCTGGTCAGCAATGGCTTTTATGGACGTGATTTAGGGAGCAACGACTGCAGAATCTATGCAAACCTCAACATAAAGTTATAAATTATAAGGAAAACAATGTCCACCTTCCGCAAAAAAATGCAATGGAAAGTACAAAAAGATTAAATTCGACATTCAAACAATATTGATATTAACCTAAAACTCTTTTGCCAGTTTTACATGTCATAACAGGTGTAGTTGTTATATTACATTGTCATAATCTTTATTCAGTGACATTAATAGTCAAAGATGACCTGGATGTGCCTTCTGGCCAAACATGATGTTTTTTTAATGAAACGCATAAGTGAACAGACAGACAGACAGACAGACAGACACCGATAGGCTAATAAGACTAATTCCTAACACACTGCGTAAAGATAATATACATTGTGTCGGAAATGAAATTGATAAAATAGGAGTTAATAGTCCTATGTTGACAGTCTCGCAGATAATGCTTTTGTTAGGGCAGACTACTTTGATACAAGCAGCCAAGAACATAATCATTAGGTGCTGTCTCATGTACCAAATTGAAACGAAACGTCTGAAACATGAAGAAATAAAGTTAAATTAATAGAGTATAAAATTATTCGTGTCATAAATAAACATACAAATGTCTTTATGATGTATTTGCTTGATGAATTTTCAATTTTCAAACAGAGGAGGCTGAGAAGTTTGAGTACTAAAAAAAACCCCTTAAAATATTCTATACATGTATGCTAAAGTAATGCGTCTGCAACAAACATTTCAATACAGGCCAAATGAAAATAAAAGCAAAAATGAACATACTTTTAACTGGGAACATTGAACAGGATTTCAGTGTGTTGACATCACAGTGTACCCAAACCTAGAGCACATTAATCAATCACGAGATTTCAGAGTGCACTGTTATGCATCGTACAATAGATTTCCATATTTTGGTGTTGTCATCTGTCATATGCTGTTATTATTCCAATCATTCATCCCGAATTTCATTTCAATGGCTTTACATAAGCTCAGTGAAGTCTCGTATTGTATTGACAGTCATGCATCTCTCCACATGTAGCAGCTTACTTGGCAGCTTATTATCTAGTGTGTGGGGTCAATCATGCGTGAAAGATAATCCATAAATATGATAACCATTTCACTCCGAATGCGTAATTAAAAGGGCAAAGGTGTTTGTGCATCTCCCATGTCAAGATATCTTTCAATCCAATGTATTTATAAAAAAAAACAACGGAATACATGCACTTTCACATAAAATGACAACGACGGCAATCAGCACCTTAGTACCTTTGGCAGTTATTACCGCCCGCGTTTGCGGGAAGGTAATGTTTTCAATCGTGTCTGTGTGTGTGTCTGTCTGTTCGTCTGTCTGTCTGTCCGGGCTATAACTTTTGAACCGCTTGACCTAGAAACTTTTTAGTATGGTGGTACATCTTCATAATATCTAGGTTAAGTTTGAGTACCAAGGTCATTGGGTCAAGTTCAAGGTCACAGCAATAAAAAGTCAATTTTTTTAGTGTTGTCTACTAATATAATATGTTATGATGTTTGAGACAAGTAAATGGGGTCAAGGTCAAAATATAGGTCAAGATCATTTGAAGGTCAAGGTCATCTAAAGGTCAAATTTCTAGATTTTTGTAATTTTTGGCTTATCTGGGCAAAGAGCCTATAGAATCATGAAGTGTCCATCATCCGTTGTTGTTGTTGTTGTCATTGTCATCATCATCATCATCATCATCATCATCATCATCATCTGTGCACAGTCACCCTGAGCACACTATTGATCATAGAGACTTTATATCTTAAACACATATGCACCTATGTCCCATCTCAAAGCCTAGCAAAAATCATGTTGCTGTGACCATTATTCTCAAATTGGCAGC
>JBCAUI010215194.1:0-16723 GCA_038406195.1 Haplosyllis anthogorgicola
AACTAACTTTACACAACTGTCTACACAAATTTCAACTATTTACCCAGATTGTTATCTGAGGAGCGCAACTGCACAATACACAGCGCGCAAACTGTCCCTGGACAGAATGTGCGTCATGAAAACTGGCCGGCATGAATTCTGGACTGGTACAACGTGAAAACTGAACACACGAAAGTTGCAATGCGAAACCGTTTTCAGGTATGGAGGTAGGCGGATCCTTGTAAAGGTATTAGTTAGAATGGTTAGAATGTTTTGCCAAGATCTAAAATGATTTTTATTAATTTAAAAGAAAAAGAAAAAATGTCAGATTGAATTACACCTTTGCATTCAATTGCAAAAGGATATGTTATGAGCAAATAAGGCGAAAAGCATGCAGGCTGGATGTCATTTGATATGACATTTGTGTCAGAAATACAGTCTAATGTTCTTTCATTTCTGCGAGTGTGCTACCTTTGGTAGACACGTACGGGTGCTTCGTCGTACTATTGCAGACGGTAAAGGCCTTTAATGTTTTAAATTATTGATTCAGATGCAGGTTTATTGAATTTGTATTGACGGTGAAACGACAGCTGTCGGTGTCACTATTATCACACATACATGTGTTACAGGCACAAATTTAATGATACCTGGACGATTTCAAAAGCGGCGATTGCATTTGTTCTCTTTCAATAAAGCTTTCTTTGTTTAAATTTACAAATGTTATCCCATTTTAAAATGAGATTTTTGTTAATTTGAAGCAAAGATATGAATGTCTGAAACACGCTAAATTATTAAGCGATGTTTGGATAATCGCTCGCACCAAATGCTATTAACATGAAAATGTCTGATCAAATCACGTTTTGAAGTTTGTAAAAGACTTAATCCAATAAATAGGCGACTCTTGTACCAAACTCCAAGCTTGTAACAATTACAAGTAATAATTGGCTTTAACTTGAAAACACCAAACTAACAATTTTAAAATACTTAAGATTTAGATTTATGACCTCTGATACTAGTGATGTAAATTGAAGTGATATTATCCAAGTTTGGGTGATACTAATTTGTTTGTGAAAAATCAATGGGTTCCTTATAATTTAGATAATTATATGTAATTAAAAGTGGCATCAAGTGGTCACTCATGCAGTTTATGTAGTTAAGTATTAAGAAATATGATTAAGTAGTTACAGGGGTGGCACATGCCAAGTGTCAAAAGAGGGAAAAGCCCGAAATTAGGAAACAATGCCCTGAGGTGGAACTAAAAAATCCGACTTGGGACAAAAAAGGTTTGCGTGGAAATTAGCGCATGGCGCTATAAGGAAATTTCTGCTAATACATGGGTGAAAATGAATCTTTTAATTGCACCTGTCAAAGAAGATTAATTAATTGGCCAAAAACAAAGGTTTTCACCATGTGAGTTTTTACTGTAATTTAAGCCATTTTCGAATGTTTATGTATCGGTACAATGGTGCTAATACTTTAGTTAGGTCTCCAATACCGAAACTTTATTGTTGGTACTTAAAACTCGTAATGGGAACAAAAACAAAAGAAATATAGCCACAAGCGCCACAGTGGTCCAGCCGAGGTATAATTATACACAACAGGTCTTCGTGCATCATTTTATGCACAAATACGAAAAACATTCTGATGTTACAAGAGCAGTGGACACATTATAAACAGAACAGACAAGTCGCGTCATTTAATGACACCATAGCACGCAAAGTTGTACGAAAAATGGTCAACTAGCTATGGTCAAATAACTACCTTTGAAGGGATTTTCAGAACGCAAGGTACTGATTAAAATTTCACGTTTGGTTTGGTTTTGGACATGGCGCGTGGCAGCAGTGCTTTGAAATGTTTTTAAGCCTGTGCATTAAAGACAATTGACTGGATTAGCACTGGAAAGTTCATGCCATCTGGATTAATATGATGCACCTGGGAGATATTTTAGCATAACCCTTCATAATATCATAAGCCACGGACACAAATGGCTTTTGTTTGGGATTTTGGTGCGATGAGCAAATAATCAAAAGATTGATTGAATCACCAAGGTGAACGGAAATTTTAAGTTCGAGGTCAGATTGTTAGCATCTACCTAAATGAGCACAGGTGTACAGGGAATACTTAATTCACGCAGACCATTAAAGGTTCCAAAAGGAGTATGTTGCAATTTTTGATTAGACGTGACTAACATTGGAAACTATGTTCTTCTTGAATCATTTTGCGTGACTAAGTTCAGAGGGACATTCTGATACATACAGTCAATGTACTAATGAATGCTGGTAGGTAAACACTTGTATGTTTATCTTTGTTCATATTTCCTTTATGCATCAGGCATTTTTCACTCAATTGATAATTTTCAACTTGTGTAATCATCGATGATTTCGTAATGGGAAATATCCAGCGTGAACTACTGGACTTGATTGTATTGTAAATGTGGACAAACAGAAACGGTGACAGTAAACTGATTGATGTGGATTACCGTTGGGCTAAACACCTCATTGTATTTAGATAAATGTAAATGCTAAAACTGACAGATGACTTTTTAAGCAGATTTTATTCAGTGGGAATATTCACACAGACAGGAAGCCAAAATCGCATTTTTTTCTTGAGCCATTTTCATTATGATAACACGCAATATGATAGTGTGCCAACTCAGGTTGGCATTGCTAACTTGCGCTACGGGTAAATTGCATTAGGTGTCATTAAACATTGCAAAGTTTTCATTGCAATGATTTTTCTCCCACCATCAACATTAGTCGAGTGCATCACAAGACGGTGTGAAAATCCACAGCAATACAATTTTCTCATGCTGTTTTGACTTCGGTACGCATAGATAACAGATTATAATTTTCTTCCTTTTTATTTTTATTTCAGATGGGCAGCCACTGGCAAATGGTAGCCGATAAATGCTGTCGAGGTCACTATCAACCTTTGCTACTGCTGTACAGTAACCAGAATAGTTCACCTATAGACATCAGCACTGCACCACAGGTTACAACAAAGTTACCTGGATATCAGAATTATTCCTTTTCTGACGACAGTGGTAAGTTAAATAATTTTGGTAAATGTTAGATAAAGATAGACAAAATTACATTTCATGCATATTCGTTATTCTTTAAATAGGTTTTCTTTAGATAAACTAGAAAGAGACAAAAGTAAAGTTATGAATTTATTTCATTTATGTTACACAGAATCTAACCATTATTTCAACGGTTGGTGCTCAGTTCTGTAGCCACGAAAAGGTGATGGCATTAAGAAAAGAAAACGTTTACACTGCCTCGTTTTCTTTTAGTTTATACTTTAAATGTTTTAGTCATTTTAAGTTTGGTTATTATTATCAGATTACACATACTAAGATTAGTACCCATGAAAATAAAATTCCCCATTGCATGATATGCACAATTTTGCAAAAGGATCTCTGCCATTTGGCTGTGGTTTATGAATGTGCAAGTATCACGACAAAAAATTACATGTTCAAAATAATTATAAATTGAATGATGTTAAACCCTTTTTCTTGGTAAAGTTCCGATAGGTAATAATGTTGCATACATGTTTGAAGTTTACCCTTGCCTACATTCCACGAATAGCCGTGCACAATTTTATATCACTGAATTTGTTAAGGCCCAAATGAAAAAGAGAGAACAAAACTGGCGAAAGTAGAATTATGTTTACACAGGAGAATTGAATGATGTATACACGCAGATTTTCAGTCTTATACCTCAGATTTCGAATCTTTTCCTACATGTTTTTTCCCTCTCTTTTCGCATTTAATTATTTAACATTCAATTATTTTGCAGTTGGAGAGTCCCCTAGTCCGCCTAGGAATACAAACAATAATCGTACAAAGTACATAAACTACCAGAACATGCGTCGCTCGCAGACACCAAACCCTGAACTGAGCAGTCAGGGTGTAGGAATGAATACCCCACAGAGACGAGCCATTACACCGGGCCCTGAGTGGGGTCATACAGGACATTATGACAGTAATGAAGATTTAGCTGGTGCTAGAGACAATAGTGCACACTACCGCCAGCCAAGTTACTTAACTGCTATGGACAGTGTTGATCACGGCCAATCGCATGAACATTCATATCCACCACCAAGTGGGTATGACAGTAATCCTTACGGCACAGTTGCGCCTTCCAGACTTAACTATCCACCTTCCAGTATGTCGGGAGGTAGTTACAATGGATCTCATACGCTTCCATCGAGAAGCAGCTCACATTACCCAACCCATCAACAGAACGTGCCACAGTACACCTCAAGTACTACTTCTATGCCACAACACCATCCAAACATACAGTCCCGACAACATCAGCCAGTACAAAATAACAGACAATATGCAAATCAAGCACAGCAGTACTCACAGCCTCAATACCCATTTGGGAATCAACATCAGTCTCAGCCACCAATGGGATACAATGCAAACCGGCCACCAGTGCAACCACAACATTCGCAAAGTTACAATACCCAGGGACATGCAGTGCAATCACAATCAGGTCATAATAGAGACATTCCTAATTCATATCAAAGAAGTACCAGTTCCAATTCACAAATTCCATCCCGACCACAACAATCCCGGCAAAGTGCTAATGAACCTTCTAATCAGGACTATGATGATTGGACTCTATCTACGAGTGGACAGTATCGTCGACAGACACCCGTGAGTCCAACAAAGGAAAAGTCCAAATTTGTCTATCCAGGTTCTCCACAAAGGGGTGCACAGCCAACCGTGGCTAAAGTGAATGAAGTCCAGAGAATTGACAGTTTTACCAAGAAGGGAAATGGAGCAGACATTGTCAGACATCCGAGAAGTATACACGACGAGTATCCACTTGAACACTTCCAAAGGAACCGAAGTCATTCGCAAGATGGTATTTTGGGTACTGCCTCTAATCCATATGGAGAAATTTCCAAGCCTCAAAATACTGAGTTTCAGAATGCCATGAAACGTGCTAAGTCGCTTGAGAATACTGCTGCAGCAGCAGAACAAGCGGCAGCAGCAATTAGATCAGGTGCACCCGTGTCAAGAAGTAGACCCGCAAGTGCAAGACCTTATGACTATGGACATCAGAAACCCGTGGTCCACCAACATCTGCAACCACCAAGGTCAGCAAGCACACAGCCTGATAAACAGCCCACTATAGTTTATCCTGATCCCGAGTATGTGACTCATGAAGAGATTATGAAGCAGCACTCCGGTTTAAGGACCAACAGAGGTATGGACAGTACAGACGGGCCTACCAATCCTGCCAAAAATTCTCTGCAACCTAAGGGCTCGTCTTCGCCTACAGAAGATCTACAGAACTATGCTACATTAAACATGAGAAAACAAGTGGAGAACATTCTGCATTTACAAAACAGAATGCGACCAAAGACACCGGGTACCCATCCTTCTTCAAGTACACCATCTCATGCCAGTAGTAGCACCAGCCTTGACACGATGACGACATGCTTCAAGGATACGCTTCAAGTGGACATTCCTGGTGATAACATATCCATTGGCTCAAACATGTCCAAGTCCGATTCAGGATACAGAAGTGGTGATCGTAACAGTGCTAGTTCGGCCAGCAGTGGCGTTGACTCACCTCTTCCGGATGGTCCGAGGCATTACGGTAAAACAGCCTTTGTCTACGGTAGCTATGATCCCAAGGCTGCTGTGCATTCGTCTAATGACAGTCTTGACTCAGCCCAGTCTGGTCAGAGCTGTGCAACCTTAACAAACAGATCCTCAAGTGGTCAACCTCTCACCAATATTCCGGAGAATGTGGTGGCTGGTTATGCACCACATGGAAAGAGACCTGAACCAGCCATGTCTCCTGTCGTATCACCAGCCTACATTGCACAGCAAGGTAACATACCATTTGTAAAGGAAAATTTTCATTGAATATTGTGTATTAACATTACATTGGGATAATGCTGATGGATATAATTTCATATTGTATTTGTATTCCTGCATTTACAGATAAAGAATGTGAAAATCTGTGCATGAGAGCTGAGGACTTAATGCAGAGATCTGCAGCACAAGAGAAATACGGTGACCTGGCCAGTGCATTGGTGCATTGTCAGAAAGCCATAGGTAAGAGCAGTTACTATTTACAGCTAAACTTCACAATGCTTCGTCTGATAAATCTGTTTTTATTTGAGGAATAGCTTGTTATCAATGATTCAACCATCTTGCGTATCTCTTCAGGCCAACTTCAACAGGCAGAGAACATGCCCCACATCAGCTCCAAGATGAAGAGTCATGCACACACTAAGCAGACGCAATGTGTATTGAAGGCACGAGGACTACACAAACACATGAGTACCAACCGACAGGACTCGGCACTCGGCAGTGATATTTCAGGCGAAGATCACATAAGGTACTAACAACTTATACTGTTTTAAGTAATAATCACATGATTGCTTGAAGGTTGTTCCACTAAAGTTAATCTGTTTTGTACTGATGACATTTCTAATTGTAATAGATTTGGTATTGATTATTACAGTTTGAGCTCAATCAGCACAGAACCAGAAAATGATCTCATCCTAATGAATGTTGTTCTTGGAGATACAAACCAGCAGAGGCTGAAAGAAAACGTCAAGCATCTTTACCACAGCAGCAATCAAAAGTACCCAGGAAAACAGGCTCCAAATTATGTTAACCAACCTCCACCCCCGAACTATGTCAACCAGATTTATGGGTCACAGTACAGTACTCAGTACTCTTCGGATTCAGGGTACAGCACAACAACAGATGAACAACAACCAAGAAAGAAGAAAATGCCCCATCCACCCATGGAAACGACACAGTTGGAGATGCCCCGAAGCAAAGATTTGGACATTTATGCAACACTACCTAGGAAGGGTACACAAAAAGCAGCCCTGAGAAATCAGTCCAAGGAGGCTGAAGTGTACCAGTCATACCTGCAAAGACAGAAAGATATGCAACTGAAGCCGAGACAGAGAAGTGATTCCGAAAGTAGCATTGCCAACTTAAGTACTGCAGGTAATCATTCGAGGCAGTCAAGTGGTGCCAGTCTGCGCATGAGCAAAGAAGAAATAAATCAGCATTTAAGTGACTTTGTCAGAACAAAGCAGAGTAATAAGAAACAGGCTGCAGCCGAAAAACAATTCAATAAGATGTTGTACGAAGACATGATTAACATGCAGAGAAGGCAGCTAAATTTCAAAGATGGAAAACAGCCCTTACCTGTACAACCTCCTACGATACCGGACTCCAAAATGTCCATGTATAAGCCCTGTGCCAATCAGAATCCGGTCCAGCCAGTTACAAGCCAACCTCGGCCAGAGACATACGGTCCTCCAGTGTATGTTGATCATAAACAATTGCATGACATGAGTAACCAATCCTTGTTAAGTTACGCCCAGAATCTACCGCAAAATAATCATAGTAGAGAAAGTAGTGCGAGCTCGTCACATACACTGAAGGCACACAGTAGAGACAATAGCTTGACGTCCCAAGGACATGGCAGCACACAAGGGGTGTACGGGGCTTACAACCCTCCTCATCCACCCATGAAAGTACCACTAAAGCCTCCGAGTCATAATGCATTTCCACCAAGTATGAACAGTGGAATGCATCCACATGTGACTGACAGGCGTTTACACAATACATCAACTGAAGATATGTGCCCTTTTCCCGGGGCCGTGCCTCTTACCGACCCTGGTGGGACTAGGCCGACAGATACTCAGCCCAAAGGAGGCATGGTGGCCCAACGCATAGCTGCTTTGTCGAATACAAAAGGTAAAGTAACTGCTCACATAACAGAGTGTTGCCTCTGCAACTAAAATAACATTAAAGAAAGGTTTGAAAAAGTAACTGAAATTATATGAAAGAATGTGCATGAAAAAGTTGCAGTTCATAGACTTTACCTGTGCGAAAATGTACGCTTGTAAGTAAATATATACATGCAGTAAGTTTCAACCCTTTCCTCTTTTAGAACATGACGGTAAAGAAGTGCAGAAAAGTCGATCTATGGGGCAAATATCAGCAACTAATGCCGGTTAGTATTTACTCAGATTTCTTGTAACGAAACATCTTCTCATAACTTGCTTGGCAAACTCAGTGACCAAAAACTGTTAAAAAAATATTTCGGACTCCAATTTCAAGCAAGTTATTTTTAGATATTTTGGGAAAAAAGAAAGCACTAGTAAAATATCGTTGAGTTTCTTGACCCTCTGTTATAATGGTGGTGTGCATAACAAAACAGTTCTGGTGAAATTTAACTTTGAAAGGAATTCTCGACTAGTCTTTAAGTTGCACTTCATTGCACATTTGCCTGGATTTATACTAACGGAGCTTAGAAAACGAGAAGTATATTTATCTCACGATGGTGCTAAAAGACTTTTAAAACTTTCAGCTTTAAAGGGAAAATTGCGCTTCAATTCCCTTTGCATAACCAGATTACACATTTGACAGAGGTTTAGGAAGTTCAAATAATTCGCTGATATAACTTTAAACAATAATGCTGCCATTACTAAGTTTTATTTAATTTGATTGTAGCAAAGTGAATAAAGTCATGCTACTTTTGAAAACAACAGTCAATACTTGTGTTTTAAGAATGATTTGTTCAAAGAACGATATGAATTTAAAAGATTTATTTGAACAGCCTTGCTAACATGAAATTTTCTTCTTTTTTTTCCCTTCTACCCTCTGTTCTTGATTTGCTGCTTGTGGTTGTTATGGCAACTGATTTGCACCCTGCCCTTCAACTCTGACCGGTCCCTGGCACTATGATAAAACCTGTAGGGCACGAAGTTGGGCTCAACAAGTCTAGTGGGAAAGTAAGTATCCTTTGAGAATGTTGTCTTCTGTGGTGAATGGTAAAATGCTGGTTATGTGTATGTTTGCTTGCATGGTTTATTTGCCTGTGGTATGGTTGTACTTTTAAAGAAAACTTCACATCTGTAGTACTGCTTATGCCAAATTTTAGATCCCTACCTTTTCGTTGTTTTAATCTGGAGACAAATAGTAGTCAGAGAGTAACCCCGTTTGTAAAAATATTGTTTTGTAATTTTTGCTTGTTGTTCAATTTCCCCCATTGAAATTTGGCATGCCTAGGCCGTTTTAATGTTAACCTTGATCTATTACTCACAATTTATGTGCTGGAACCTAGTTTAGAAACAGATTTAGTACTCAATGTGTGTATCTGTGTTCATGTGGTAATGAATGTTACGCATGTTTCAAAAGATGCTATGGCTTTAAGAGCGAATTTACAGTGTAATGCAGAATGTTTTTGTCTTCTTTATTGGAAAACGTAAATATCTAGTGTGCTCTGTTTTACTTTGATTTTAATGAGCTGTTCAAGAAATTTAATATGTCCCTTATTTAATTACTTAGGGGACCTTCGGCATGCCAAGCGACGTGAATTACAGCCGCAGCCACAGCGTGGATTCAGCTATCAACACAAATCTTCCAGGAGCTCAGGGTCATCAAGGTCCGGGGGGAGACAGACCAGCAGGACCCCCGCCACCACCTCCAAAACCAGATAAAGACCACAGGGAACATTTGTTAAGCTATGCATCAAGCAGTAAAGAAACAGAAGCAAAAGTGCCACCACCAACACTTGAAAAGCCAAAGATTGGCACTAAAAAACCAAAACCTTCGGTACCAAGACGCACTGTAAGTCTAAACAGTATATCGTCTCACGATGCTGATTCTTCAATGAGTGTGGAGGGGGATGATGAGCCTTTTCCACCCCCTCCTCCTGAATCTGAACTTTTGGCCAATCAGCCTCATTTATTGAATGCTGAGTCTAGTCAGTACGTCGCTTACCAGAGCAACTGCCCTTCTTGTCCAGACTGTTCACAAGATTCTTCTCACAGAAACTGTACCCCACAGCCAAATTTCGCCCCCGCAGACTTTCCTGATGCAGACACAAGTTCGGTGACATCACGTCAATTCTCAATACCACCCATGGTTGAAAAACCAAAAACACCCAAACCAGTTCTGAAAAAGAAGGGTAAGAAATCACGAAAGATGAAAAAGAGTGTCACCTTTTCAGACAGTATTTCGTTAATTGCTGAGAAGGAGGATATTGAACAGCAACAACCACAAGAAGTAGACTATATGGCTTATGTGCAAAATTTGTTGGCACATAAAAAGAAGGGAGTAATGACGAAGGCAACTTCAAATCCAGATTTGACACGACCAAAATATGAAGACCCCAAGGAAGCTGAGGCTTTGCGGAATGGTTATGATTCTGATTTCGATGAAGACACGAGTGATTCAGAAAACAGTGTAGAAAACAATGATCCCAAAACCAATGGTAATAACCATGTACGGTGCAATTTGTGTCGAAAGCGAGTTATCGACGTCAATGACTTATATTGTACAGATTGTAAGTTTTACATGTCCAAATTTCAGCCGCAAACGTAGCTAAATGCTGTAAAATGTAGAAAATGACGGAAATTGTCATCTCATAGCTGCGGTACTACTAAAGGTGCTTAGAAAACTTTAAAAGTTTAATGCTGGTTTTAATCACATGTAGTAATAAATTTCGTCACATTTCTAGATTTTACAGTATTTTCATGCAAAAAATGTGTTCATATTTTTTGTTATGTCCTAATTGTAATAATGCAGTGAGATGCTGGGCATCTTTGCATTTTACTTTGGTAAATAAATTGCTCGTATGTGGCATAATTAGTTAGATGCTCGTAGACTCAAATCCGTCTAAAAATAATTTTATGCACAAAGTAAAGTATATTTTTGCAGGCAGCATGATTGTATGGAACATGACAGTGACAATCACTCTAAACTCAGCTTTACAATTTTGCGCCATATTTTTTCGTGTATTGAGTTAATTTGTAAGAATGATCTCAAAATAATCATTTGTATGATTCAGTAAGGAAATTTACTTTTCATTTTCACTTACGTACGCTCACAGATTGGTCGAAATGTCGGTACGTATTTGTTATTTTAACAGTGGTAATTGTTTCGATCAATTTGAAGGTTACACGTCCAGGGTTAAATTAGCATTTGGCATTTTCTTTCTTCTTTTGTTTTTTTACATTTGTGTAATAACGAAGTTCGAGCTAAGAATTTGGTGACACTGGTCGTAACTGTATGACTGCAAGTTGTGCAAGTCTCTTGGGAAAAAACGTAAATGTGTACATTTGTAATTGTTGTAAATACTAATTATTTGTGTGTACAAATGAAATGAGTAGAAAGACGTTAAGTAGGTGATTGAATATATTTAAAGGTTACAATTGTTATTGAGATTCCAGTTTTATTGGAATGTTATGCATATTGCTTTCTTTGACTACTGGTTGAAACAGCATTTCTAGTTGCCATATTCTCTTTTGGTGTACATTTATGAGTACATGTAATTGAGTCGAGTGATTATGCAAGTTTTGTGAGTGAACATTTTCACGGGATAAGTAAAGGTACATGTATGTTTATTGTAAATTCCCTCAGGGAAGATTCTCCCTGACAAGTCCCCATCCAATCTCTTGCACTTTTTTCCTGGCCTAGACATGGGTTTTAAACATTGTCAAAGACATTAAACCCTGATCAATTTTGCACTTTCTTCTCCTAAAACATTGCTTTGTGTTGAGCAAATTATACCTGAAATATTTTCAAATGTTAAAATGATCAATGGTTTATTTTCATTGACTATTATTTTTTCATGTTTTATACAAAAATGTATTGCAACAATTAAAGAAGAAAAAAAACGCGAATAAAAAATATAATTCAAATATATTGTTGTCTTTATTCTTTAATTTTTATCACAGATACGTATTCAGTTCTAACAAAAATACATGTGCAGATAATTGTCAGGATATAAAAGTTTAGAAGACTTTATTTTTTTTAAATCAAACAAATAAAATTGCAGACCATAAAAGTTCTTCAGTTTTGTACTGAATCTATTTCATTGATAATTCACTCTTCTGGAGCAAATAAATCGTTTTCATGTAATGACGGGAGATGGCCGGATCCGTCAGAAGAGGGAAGTTCAGTCGTTTCTGCATCTTTGAAATCGCTGAGATCCTCGCTGGGTGCGGAGTCCACTGCTTCTGGAGGATGACCAGCATTAGGGTCGTTGTCGCTGAACAGTTCAGATTCAGCCTCATACGTGCTGTCGCTGTCATCATCACTAACGAAAAGAAAAGACATGAAGAGGCAACTGGATTATGAATTACTGTTGTTGCTAGAGATAACCTAAGCAGAATTAGAATGGATACTTCAATGTAGAGGTATTTTATACGAATTTTGCATCAGAAAAGAAAAACCGTAGCCCAACTGAATTGTTGATTTATCGTTGCTTAGAAATTTAATTGGACTTTTATTGCAAAAAAAGACAATAAAAAGGATAAGCCTGACTACCATAAATGTTTACCAGCACACAAACCCCCCACCCACCCACCCGCAAAAGAAAAGCAAACAAACACTGACCTGCTGTAAATAGATGAAGTCTCAACGTCTGTACCATTTGACCATTTTGAGTGAAGTTTCCATGATCCAAGTTCAAAGCTGAATTCACGTATCCTTTTTCGATACTACGGAAATCATAAAGAAATCTGGTAAACTATCAAGATCAGGATAATTAAAAATTTTGGAACCTTTTGAAATAAAAATAGTTCCACACCATGCTAATCATGGGCGTAATAACAGTGTGAAATTCTACCGATACTACATTAATACAGCTTCAGGAAGAATGTCGTTACCTTGACTGGATCTTTCATGAAGAATGCATTGTAGAGATTGTAAATTTCGACTACAGTTTTAGACATCTCGATAATCCATAGAGTACAAACAACCACGGTAATAAGCTCCTGAAACCAGAAACCAGATTTGTTCATTCTCTGTGTAATGCAAAATGACTTTCCATCACAAACACTACTCTTTGGTTTAATCATAAATGGCTAGGAAAATTGCACTTACCCAGAGAAAGCAACTGAATGAGTAGTCATGCACTGAAGTCCTCATATTTGTAATTAAGACGTACGGCACAATAAGCATGCACTCAGTCAGTTGAAGATCTACTAACTTTTTCGTCAGTTGCGCTGTATTTTGATTCTGGAATAAAATGAAACAACACGAGACATAAAAAAATTTGCTCGTCCCAACACCCACAACCGAATAGAAAATTTAGCAGTATTTCTATCTGCTCAACTTACTTGTCTATTTCTCGATTCCACCTGTGAAATTCTGTCGTCCAATGTTTTAATGTCATTCTTTAGGCCATCAAGAGTCTCTCGGAGGTCTTGGTATTCTCGAGTGTTTCGCCAGTCAGATATTTTAATAAAATCTTCGTTGTCCGACATTTTGCTGGTTTGAGTGATTGTTTTCTTTCTTTGTTCCAACCCCCTATCCCTGTAGTATAAATATCATATGTTCAGAGTTATTGTCAAATCAATTTCATAAAATGATTTGTGGCAGGATCCATGCCAGTTTCAATTTTACACGCGGATCTGTGGATTGCCTTATCATAATCCACCATATTTTTGATCTCGGCCCTGAACTGCAATATGAACTGTACGTGAAATAGATGTCATGTTGTATTAAGAACTAATCATAGCTATTTATGTCGTGGTCGTGGACTATTTATTGTATCCAGAATGTACATATATCTACATCTATTAAACACGGTCCATGGAAACGGCAGAATTCGTGATTCCCACACTTGGGTTCATAATCTAGAGTCACTCAACCAGTACTGGGACAGGGCCCATTACTCGGACACATTTGCTATTTTCCCATTTTACAAAAAAAGCCTTAGCATAATCTATTCCATTTTTCACGGTGTTCAAGTATCACTCTTCCTCTATCTGTCTAACCTGTTTGGTAAAATCTGCACTTTATATCTTGCTTTAAATGGTCAATGAAAAAGTCAAATTTAACGTTTTTAAGATAAATGTACCATCACTTGCAAATTTAACTGAGAAATACCTGTGTTTCAAGTGATATATATCTTAAATTTTCAAACATAACACAACTTTTAATAAGGAAATACAATCTATAAAGACATAAAAACCACTTTGAATTGAGATCTCACCAATATTTTATTTCATATCCATATAATTTGATGTCCTGGCACTGGGAATGATATTATGTACCATGCCCAGTACTGGGACATTTTTGAACCTCAATTTCCAAGTCATTTTGGAATGACATTTTTATCATATTTTACATGGTATCTGAAGGGAAAATTTCCTATAATTTGGTATAAAAAATGTGTGATTTGGTTAAAAATTATGGATACAACTGGAGCTGCTAAAAGACAACCCTAACAGACCAAAATAAGAAATTATTACTTCTGGTACATGCTTTACAAAATTATCTTTGGGGTTAAGTAAAATGCCTCTAAAGGCTAAATAAAAGGTGGAAATGTAACAGGAAGGGCTATACTATGATGCCATAATGTTTAAATTAATTTAGTTTGACTTTGAAAGTAATACTGGGCACCCCTTATCCCAGTACTACTGGGACACCGAAATTTACACAAGTGATCTCACGTATCCCCTATTTTTCCAAAATCAAATACTTGCATGCATTTTTAGATTTTTGGATGTTGAAAATATATGATGCATATTTCTGTGTTTATTTCAAAAATAGTAGACCAGGGCTTCTAAAGGATTAGCCAGAAGTGAGAAATCGCACTATTTTTAACACGTCAATTTCTAAAATCCGCTATTTCTTATGCTTTTATTTCTAAAATCTGCACAGAGAACTCCGACAAAATGTCCAGTTGCATTTCCATGTAGTACATTTGGACCACTATGTCATGATAATCTCCCTCACACAGGCTAGAAATTATACCACTAGATAGCGTAAGATTTTTTTCATACGAATAAAAACACAAAAGCCCAGGATTTTTTAACAGATCATGAAATTACTATTAAAAGTTTTGCGCCCCAAACAATCTAATTTCATGCTGCGCTTATTCAGTTTATTTGTTGTGGGGCACTAAACTTTTGATAGTAATTTCATGATCTGGAAATGTTGTTGCATTTAAACTTTCCATCTAGTACATTCAGATCACTGCACTAATAGCCCTCGTACAGGCTAGAAATTTTAGCATTAGATACAATATTCATCACAATTAAACAAAAAAAAAGAAGAAATTTGAAGAAATAGCATTGAGAAATAGCACACTTCCGGTTCATACATTAAGAAGCCCTGAGACTAACAAATATGGTGGATAAATCAACTCAAACACCCCACCCAGGAGTGTGTTTTCCTGCTGGGTCTGTGTCTGCGTCTATGTCTCAGTCTTTGTATCTGTGTGGACGAAAACTGTAAATATTTGTCATAAACAAATGCAAATTGGAGAAATATCATGTTTTATGCATATTTGTCATACATAAAGTTGAATATTTGGCTCAAAAAATTTAAATTTTTGTATGAAATTTGTCACCAGCCCCCAAAATCAGCCCCCAGAAACTGATGCAGCTAAAACCATCTGTTTCCTCCTCTTTTAGTAAAGGCCCTATCACTTTAATAAAATTTGTACAAATTAGTGGAAAATCAAAGTTAATTTTCCCTGCTTTAATTTAAGTAATTTATTCAAAATATAAAATTTGGTCACATAATCTGAAGCCCTGATTTTGATTCTGTATATTGTCAACAGACAAACAGATTTCCTCTGCTAAAAATAAAAAAGAATGGAATCTAATGATGATGTCATATTTATAAAAGACTAATTTAATGTTAAATACACTGGAGACTTGAAGGTGAAGAACAAAAAAGTAGTCATGCAGCAAAAAATAGTGTGAAATTAGTAATCGGCCCCAATCGGCCCCTGTAAAGAGACACAGACACAGCAGACACAGACACAGCGTCAGGACAGTCTCCCCGCCCAGTCTAGTGGGACGACTGGTTGGGTGGCTCTAGACTAGCCTACAGTCACTGAGTGGATGGTCCATAGTTAAATTGGTGCAACTCTTTCCGAATTGTCCACTCAGATCTATCCACCAGAATACACTATGTGTGTTTTAGCTTGATCTTGTCGAAATTAAAGTGAAAAGTTCCTCTCCAAATTTTAATATCCGTTTAAAATCCCCAATCCTCTGGATCAACGAAAAAGAATGACGTCATGAAGACGACGTCTTGATGACGTCACAATACACGTTCTGTAAGGCGCCAGCTTGGTTCAACATCAACCATGGGTTTAATTTTTTCAAAGAAAGCTGTCTCTGATGGAGATAACAGCAATGAAATGCACCAAGATTTACATTCAGAAGACATGAAGACCCGTATTGACATTTATATCAATCGGTCAAACGCGTTAGAAAACAGACTTGTGGCATTGAGAAAAATTGGCCTCTTTGCCTGTACAGGTGGAAATTTTGACTAGCCTAACTTCTTCAAATTCAAAATAAAAAAGTAGATTACAGCCCAAGTCTATTACCTGTAAAATCCAGAAAAGAAAAGGCGTATGAAAATGGACGAAAGCAGTGACCAAACTTGACTGGAGACCAGTCTGGACATTCTGATTCTCGCAGGATCCCGGCGAATGACCAAACGAGACAGTCATTCGGCCGTGTGCCTGTCCAATAGACTCGTTCCTATAGACTACTGGATCTCTCAGTGCGTTTGCATTCGTCTACCTCAAACACCACAAAGACTTGTGCGGATGAGGTGTTTACCTACTGCATGACATGTTACCCCTGTTTCCCTTTTCTTCTTACCCCCTAACCCTCCTTAGCGTCAGTAATCGTCAATCTTGTGTCACACTTTTCGTCTTACCGACAGCAATCGTAAACATTGGCGGATCTAGGGGGGGGGCGCCGCCGG
>JBCAUI010215305.1:0-16719 GCA_038406195.1 Haplosyllis anthogorgicola
TTATTATTATTATTATTATTATTATTATTATTATTATTATTATTATTATTATTATTATTATTATTATTATTATTTCTGTTTAATTTTATTTGTAGACAAGATGGGCGGAATTCAATCATACAAATGTTCTATTGTCGTGCTGGTCTGTGTTATAGCTACGGCGTACTACTTCGTGGGCGGCAGAAGGACAAAAACCAAAGTTCAACTCTCCACAACATCTGCATTCAATGCAGTAAGAGCTCCTCTTGGAGCTGCATCAAAAATACAGCAGGCAATCCAGGCAAAGGTTCCAAGTTTATTGAGAGAAGAACCAGTTAGAACGACAACACTTCTGCCTCAGCGGTTGCTATTGACAACAACACTTCCAAAACTGGCATTGGACGTGGCAAAAGGTCCTGTCGCTCAGTTGCCAATAGCAACGACAACAAAAGCTCCTGATCCACGTTTGGCCTTGACAACAAAGGCTAGTAATGTTCAATTACCATTGGCAACAAGGGCGCCCGATCCTCGTTTGGCCCTGACAACGAAAGCTGCTGTTCGGTTGCCAATAGCAACAAAAACCCCTGATTCCCAGTTACAAGTGGCAAAAGCTGCTGCTAATCCCCTACCGGCCAGAGTTGAGCAAAGAGAGTACAGCTACGTAGCAACAAATAACGAAGCCAAACAATCACCAGTGGCAACGAGCACTCCTAGTTACTATGGTGAAACGCTGCCATCTTGGTTACAAGATTGTACTACGTTGTTCCTGGACCTTGGCTCTGGATCTGGACTTACAGTTAAGCAACTCATAGATCCTCTGAAATACCCAGGCAGCTTACTAAAGAAACGCTACACGGAAAAGTTCGGAAATACCGTCGAAAAGTTCGGCAAAGGTAGCTTCTTCTCCAACCACGTTTGCGTTTTGGGATTTGAACCGGATCCGAAACATTTTGACGAACTGACGAGAATAGAAAAGGAGTACGCTGCTTTGGGATACATGGTTTACTTTTCACGGAGAGCAGTTTGGAACAAAAACGAACAAGTGGCTTTCCATACTGATGCAAATTCGCTACCAGATGGCGCCAAAAGAGTAGCGGGAATATTTAAACCCCAGAGTTCCACTGGAACGTATTCGACCTTCAACGTTAAAGCGATACGTCTGGCAACCTTCATTATTGACGTAATTAGGGTAAAAACAATTCCAGTAATAAAAATGGACATAGAAGGGTCAGAGTACAGTGTATTACTGGATTTATTGTATCAAGGATTACTTTGTTATGAACACATCCAACACATTCTTGTGAAGTTTCATCAAGCTAAAGATGAACCATTTTATGACTTGAAATTTGGCAATCACAATACGTCAACAGAGATACAAAGGCGGCTTAATGCTCAGACCTGTAAGCCTACGATACTCGACGATCTAGACAACAACATAGTTGAGCCAGTTTCTCCAGTTGACAATTTGGGACCAAAAGGGTTAACGGTTGATCTACGAAAACAGCAACAGCAGGATAAAACCACCGTTCTCGATACAAGGCAATGGAATACGAATCAAGGTGGAGTGAATACGGATAATAGAAGTGTGAAGACAAACTATGCAACAGTTAATGCAAATAATCCAGGGGTGAATTCAAATGATAGAAATATGAACTCAAATTATGGGAAAGTAAACACAAATAATGCAGGAAATGTGGCTTCAAATTATGGGAAAGCAAACTTAAATAATGGACAAATGGGCCCAAATTATGGACAAGTAAATACAAATCAAGGACAAGTGGTCTCAAATTATGGGAACGTCAATACAAATCAAAGAAGGGTGGGTTCAAATTATGAAACAGTGAATAGATATCATAGAAGACAAGACTCAAATTATGGCAGAACGAATGATGCAAAAGTATACTTTAATGAAAGAGGAGCTAATACAAATGTAGGTAAC
The DNA here is from genome assembly GCA_038406195.1 of Haplosyllis anthogorgicola. Classification (NCBI taxonomy): domain Eukaryota; kingdom Metazoa; phylum Annelida; class Polychaeta; order Phyllodocida; family Syllidae; genus Haplosyllis; species Haplosyllis anthogorgicola. Next base: position 1,919 of record JBCAUI010215305.1, read on the forward strand.
ATTGCCAGAAGGGATCAAGTCCCTGCCAGGCAAACCTCTAATTTAGGACAACCTGCTGCCAGGCAATAAGTTTACAAGTATCCATGACAAACCGAAACAGTGCTACAGTAGCAGATCTAGAAATTTGTTCCGGGGGAGGGGGCGGGGACAAATGACTTAAAATATTTGAAGCCAAATATGGCAGCCATATTAGATTAAACAGGTGTTTGTAGGGGTCCGGGGAGGGAGGAGCCAAGGCCCCGAAAGCACCCCCATCTAGATCTGCTACTTCAATAATTGCAGTGTAAGGCCAGACTTTTCAATTTGTTGGATTACATTTCAATTAAGATTATTTTTTGAGAGCGGGATGGGAAAAAAAAATTGTTGCTTAATTTTTGTATCTTCGATTAAAATTCATGAAATCGGCAAATAATATTTCTGAACAATGTTCGACGAGGTGACGCAAAGTTTGGCTTGTCTGATCTCTGATTCCTATATTCCCAAATCACCATTTTAAAAAAGATATTTTTACATAGTGTTTATATTTTCTTATAAAGATATTGACATATTAATTGGCGGATCCAAGGGGGGAGGCGCCGCTGGCGCGCGTCCCCTCCAACGGCTCAAAATTCTTTCATTTTCATAGGGTTTTGAAGAAAAATATTAAAAGGCGGCCCCTCCAACGAGAAGTCCTGGATCCACCCCGATATTACATGTCAAACTAAAAGGCACTTTCCTTTTTTTACTACTTCTGATTTCTGGGACCGGTGGTAAATGTAATCCACAACTAATAAAATATCTGGCCTAATGGGAAGGGCACGATGGTAGCGGATCTGTAAGGGGGAGAGGGGGAAGCTACTCCGTGTGTACATATTTTAAAAAAATTGAAGTCGTACCAGGCTCTCAAATTATTTTGAGTCTGCGGCCCCTTCTTGAATAAAAATCTGGATTCACCACTAGGGGGATCCGAAAACATATTTCAAGAAAGATTTCTGTAAATTCGGAAATGTGTGACATTGGCGGATTTTGGGGGGGGGGGGCACCCTACAGCCAAAATCTTCTTAATTTTCATGCAGTTTTCCCGATTTTTTGGTGAAAATAGGTGAAAATTGGGTTGGCGCCCCCCTACGGGCTGGGCCCCCCGTATGGGAAATCCTGGATCCGCCAATGTGTGATTTAACCTTCATGGGGATTTAACCTGAGGAACGACGAACCTGAATGTCTCACCTAGAATGTTATAAATGTTACCCAGGGCTTACGTTAAAAATTTTGACTCACTCGTAATGTGGACATGTGGAATGTGAAGGTCACTCGTTCACCGTCCAATTGAAGGAGCATAGCAACAAAATGTGAGCTTGTCTGCCTGCCCTACTGGGTCTGCCACCTAGGGGTCCACCATGTTGAAAAATAGACTTGATACTGGTTCAAATGACACCAGTAACCAGACAAATTCTTGGTGTCATCAATGCCTGTGAGAAATATTATCCTAACAATAGTCCATCCAGTGGACTGGAAGATGGCAGTAGGTGCTAGACGTTCTTTTGATGAAAGAAGGAAGATGTCGCCACTAGGCTCATTGAAAATTTGTGCTGCACAATGCCATAAAGTATTTCTTACCTTGCGGCATTTTGAGTACAAGTGGCAGTCGTGATGTGCTACGTACAGCTGGTGACTGTTGTCGGAAAATGCCAAGTACTCGCAGGGGCCGCAGAAGTGGAACTGGAGGCCGTCAAAACTACGGAACTCACAACGACCGAAGCTCATGCACGTCTTGAAGCCCAGATTATCACGATGGCGAATGACTAGAATAGAAGATATTATTTTAATAATCATTCAGTTTTAAAGAATTTTAATCAATTGAAATAATCTGAAGTTTTTAAAGTATTACAGTAAAACTCCTCCTTTACGGCCACCTTTTTTGCCGGTTAAATTTGGCCGTATACTAGGAGTGGCCATAATGGAGGACTGCACCTAAATATAGTTTTGAAAAAAATATTTGGGGCCAACATGGCCGTAAGCCAGGAGTGACCGTCAAGAAGGATGGTCGTAAATGAGGAGTTTTACTGTACTATTACAAAACAAGAACGTGGCTGGAATAGCTTAGTACAAAAGAAAATGAAATGAGTACAAACAGTTATCGTACTCTTAAGAATCGCTTTTACTTACTGAGGCGACTTACAGCTTCAACCCCCATCTAAAAACTCACGCATTGTATATAAATAATACGAAAAAAAAAATTACTTGTGGGTTTGGAGGTGAAAACACCTTCGTTAGGGCACGCTTGACATTTCCTGCCGACAAGACCGAAAGCTCCGCCGGCCAGACCTCCGCAACAAGAGTTGTATTCCATTCTGTCCTCGTAGGTGTCAGGATCATCCTGCTTGCGGAAGGGGTTACGACACACGTTGTCACGGTAACAGATCTGGTTGGGATCGTTGGCAGCTGGAATGTTAGAAATTTAATCTAATATAATGCTCTTTAGACCAGTTCAGATTTCACTGGCGCTTTATTATTACTTTAAATTCCGGCTATTTCTAGACCCTGTGTCTACTGCTAGACTAATACTAGACCCTGTGCCATCTTACGACTACTAGACACTCTCAGCGTGTCTTCATAAACTGAACGCATGCTAATTTTGGTCCATTTAGCATGTGTTGAGCTTTGCTTGAGCGTTTACCTCACTGGGTTAACATTACATCGTTACCGTTTGTTTGTTAAGAGCAGTGCATTTAGTTTATGAAGACACGCTGTCTGTTGACTCCTAAACTACTATTACTAGACCCTGTGTTGCGTGTTAGATTACCAGACCCTGTGTTGGGTGTTAGACTACTGTTATTAGACCCTGTGTTGCATGTTAGACTACCATACCCTGTGTCGGGTGTTAGACTACCACTACGAGACCCTGTGTCTCATGCTAGAATACCGCTACCAGACCCTTTGTCGCAAGTTAGACTACAACTACCAGACTCTGTATCGCGTGCTAGACTACCACTACCAGACCCTGTGTCGCATGCTAGACTACGCCTACAGGTTGTTACTCACGGAACTCGGCGGTCTGACAGCCGATCCCGACGTAACCGGGCTGACACTCGCAGACGTTCGGCTTCACACAGGCCGCTCCGTTCTCACAGGACACGATGTCGCACACGGCTGAAAAATAAACGTTACTCTAAGTTAATTGTGCTCAGCAATTGCGGTAATTCGGTCTTATCTTACCCGCCCTAGTACGAGATTTCATGTAATTTTTTTAAGCACTGCCAGATATAGTCTGGAGACCAGCCAAATTCTATCAAATTTAGGTCTGGCAACTGACCATGTTTAATTACTTTTAATCATGATAATTAGTCCCATATGACCTAATTATAAGAATTAACTGGACTGATGACGAGGTAAAAAGTACATGCAACTTCTTGTTTACAGTCTGTTGTACGGACTGCTCAGCCATGAAAACATGGTTGGCAGGACTGGACCTTCTTTCGTTGAAAGATGTGTGCTCGGTCTATTCCAGATATTGAACACGAACCCTTTTTAAGCCTCACTTGACTTATATACAGCTAATTGTGACTTCCGGTTCCACGAAAAGAATTTTGCAAACGAGATCGTTCAAAGCACGAATGTTACTGTTATGGATAAGAAGGATTTATCTGGCTGTCTATTCGTATATTCAAAAAAATGTTAGGCACGATAATCTCGCGGTGTAAAGCACATGCAGTTAGTATACAAATAAAGTTTTATTTATTTTTTTATTTATCGATCAGTAATTTTGACAGCAAAACATCGATAATCGGATGTCCTTTTCAGTGAAGACCAAATGATAGGAACAGCATTAGGTTGTCAAGTTACACACAGGTGCCTCTTTGTGATTATTTTATGGCCTCTACTGATTTCTGGGTCATTGAAAACCACTGGAGTATGAACGCAATGAAGTGGAACAATGAAAGGAGGCAAACCATGTGTTGTTGACCTTTTGTCATTTCCATGTATTAGATGATGTCAAAAGGCTAACGCTGAAACCAAGCTTGTACTATTGAATAGAACTGATTTATTCTCGATTGGTTTGTGGAAGCAAGAGAAGCATTCGCGTAAAGGTTGATGAATGAGATTACAAAAACTGAATCGAGTTGAACGAGATTCATTACATTAGAATTGTCACATTAATATTCGAATAAAAATTTATCGCATATATATTTGACCATGCAGATTTCTTAGTTTTATCAATGATGAAAGATTCTCCTTTTGGACATTCCTAGTAAGTTATTCGGTGTATTGTATAACAAAAAGTAAATTCATTTCCAATGAAAAAGTTGAATTATTTTCAACCTTGAAATATGCGAAAAAACATTCGGCATGTTAACGTGACAAACTGAAACAACTTACGCTGATCGCAGTCTTCGCCCTCGTAGCCCTTGCAACACGTGGATTCCTCCACCGGAACGGTTCTGTAATGTACAAGAGAAAGGTACGTTTAAGAGATTCCTTCTGTACTATTGCCTGTCTGTCTGTTTGTCTGTCTGTCTGTCTCTCTATTTCTGTTTGTCTAGTGCACTTGATAATTTATTTAGAATTAGGACTAGAATTCTATCTTTTAGAAAATAAGAAATATAAACCGTGTCTTTAGTAATAGATAATAATTATTCAGTCCTGATTTTTCTAAAAAAATTAATTCAAGTCTAAATCAACATTTTGTATTGGGTATACATTTTGTTGAGGCGTCACTTACTTGGAGTACCAGCACGTATCGTTCCGCCTGTCGGTGAAGATACTCGCCCACATTGCGTTCTTTTCGTCTTGAGTCATGCCAATCATTCCGTTCAACTATGACGAGTAAAACAGGTAAGAAATTAAAATTAAACTATATGATTCTCAGTGTGACTGTTGATAATGAGCTAAAACAGGCAAGGTAAACTTAAATGCCAAAATGCGATCCAATATGAAATTACACAAGTAAATGGATAGGTTAATGGATGAATGGATACAAATACTGTCCATGAATGGATAGGTAGATGGATGGATAGATAAATGGATGGATAGATAAATGGATGGATGGATAGATAGACAGATAAATAGATAAATAGAAAGTCAGGTAGGTAGGTTGGTATGTAGGTATGTAGGTAAGTAGGTAGGAAGGTAGGAAAGGAGGTAGGTAGGTAGGTAAGTAGGTAGGTAGGTAGGTAAGTAGGTAGGTAGGTAGGTAGGTATGTAAGTAGGTTGGTAGGTCTAAGTACCTCAGCATCGAGCGAGTACTGTTGGTCCACAAAAGTGACGAAGTCTCCGCATTTCCCTTCCTTGACGTCCTTTTGATCAACCGTGACAGTACAGAAATGTCCTTGGGCGCTGCAAAAATAAAAATAAAAATAAATAAAAAGGTTTTGAGAAATATTTTTTTATCCGAGGACATAACACTTATTCTGGAACCACTGCACAGTCTGCCCTTATTTTGGGATTTCGTGGCCGCGGTTGCTAAAATTACGACAACCAACCTTTAAGTTTCATTTTTCATAAATAAACAGGAATAGAAAGATTTAAAAGATAAGATTCTTTGCAAGAAAAGAGACATTTCTCTCGAGGATCGATTTCTTTTTACTCATAAAAATACCAACGCGACATATTTAAAAATAAATTTGTGCATTCTCTTTTTCTAAAAATGACTTTGAAACAACAAGTTACGTTAAAACAAATTTCTGTCCTGATACAACGGTTTAACTAAAGATTTATTTTATTGTACTTTACTTCTTAGACTTGGTCGAATTTTTAAAAAAGGGAATAAATAAAGATTTCTGATTTCATAATTCAGAATATAATTATGTAACATTGAACATGGTAATGATTCATTCAGTGTTAAAGTACAAAAAACCCACTGACATCTTTCATTTGCATTTCGCATGCTTTTATGTCAGACGCATGCTAAATTATTCTGCACTAAGACTAAAGTGAACTTAATGACGAAGCGAATGCATTTTGATCTGACCAATTTGAATAGATAATTTGTAAAGTGCGCATTTATATAGACTGTTAAATATCTTATATAAATTGTCATTAATGTTAGAATAAAACTGATATTACTGTGTAAAATTTGTTCAAATTTGTTTTAGGAAGCATTAGGAATAAATGCTAACAATTTACCCTAAATGTTAGGATTAAAATAAAATTTCAAACTTCAAACTGATTATTATCAGCATTTTAAGAGTATTGGAGGGCTGTTTGCAGTTGGCGGATAAAGATATTATTGGACTATTATATTATTACTGAAATATTGGGGAATCCCCTGAGTGAGTCAAGGGGTGTACGTTCCCTTCTAAATACAGCCCAATTTTCCCTCATTTTCGTGAAGTTTTTCTTAATTCCATCAATTTTCGATTGACATTAAAAAAGTAATGGGGCGCTCTTTCGCAATGCAACTCTTACATGCCCATCCGCGATAACAAACTATTAAAATAATCATTGCAATCTTCGCTCAATGATATTATTCTTTTCATTATATTAGATAAAAAAATGTAAAAATCCTTTGCGTTAAAGATGCTCACCTTGCGTATCCGGTCAGAGTAATCCATGAAATGAAGAGAAACCAAAAAGGGGAGAGAGACTCTCCCATAGTTACGAACAGCTAGGGTTTTGTACCCTGCAAATAAAGGTTTTCTTCTTCTTTTAGCCACACGCCTTTGAAAAAAGTTCTTAAGTTACTTCGTTTATTCCACTAACTTATTTCCAAATAAGGTTGGTTGGGGCGTGAAGATGTGTCTTGTTGCGATTCGGGAGCCTTCCTCCCAATATGGTGGGCGGAGGCCACTTGAAGGCTTATATACTAGTCCATTATGTAAGCACTCCCATATCAATTCAATTTGATTTCAAAAGAGATATTATCATGACAATAAAAGTTTATTAGAAAACGAGTTTTCGTCAATAGACGACTCTAATAACTCAAGTTGCAAAAATTGCCAGTTGATGGTGAAATTCGTCAAAGTTTCAAAAAACAAACTTTTATTCCTAAGCATGTGTCGCATTTGTGATTGGCTGGATTGGAAAACCCTTTCAAAACAGAAGTTCGCGTATTGATTTTAATATTTTATCCCTTGTTTAAATTCTCTTTTCAAAGTACACCATTTTGCAGACTCCATTCAATATTTTGCAGACTCCATTCAATTGCAGTACAAATGTCTACTTTCATAACCTGCCAAAAATACGTGAAATATGCATTTGCACAAAAGAATGATGGATTTACTTTGATGTTAGTCAATTGTTTAAAGTTATTAAAATATTGAGGTATTTATCGAAGTTCATGCAAGCTGGTGCCGACCTGTGGATGAGCCTTCTAAAGCGCCATAGAAACAAGTTTTTTAACGTCTGCCTTATAGATTTATTCTCATAATTAAAAAATTCACCAGTAAACGCGATCTTCAACACTTGTTTAATTTTTTTTGGTATTTTAACCTAACAAATATAAAATAAAAGTATGTTTTTGGACATTTTTAAAATTTTTGAAAAATGTTAAGTCTCTATTCTAAACAATTGCAATGAAACTCAGAAGGGAAAATGCAAATTTGTGGGTTTTTGTTTGATGGTGTCATTTTCACTAGTTTAAAATGATAAGATCGGAGAAAAAAATTATTTGGCTTGATTTTGATGAGTTTAGTGGCCACTTTGGAATCGTAATAATTTGGGAAATGCGGGTCTTGTTACAAATTGTTCGCTGATCGTTGTGCATGAGGTTAAAAAAATTCTTCCATAAAATAAAATGACATCTGTGGAGCGACATTCAGGGTTGACATTAAGAATTTGTGCTTGACGAGGCCTTATGCGACATACTGTTCAGAAAATAAGTCAGGAGTTGGTACCACGAGCCCAGCTTTAGGCATTGGCGGATCCCAGGGGGCACCAGAGCCGCTCGCAAAAACCCGGTAAAATTTAGTATGTTCCAAGCTTGGTGCCCGCCCCCCTTTACGGGAACTCCTGCATCTGCCAGTACCAGCCTTGCGAAGCCGCAAGTAAGCAGCACAGTTAAAGTTTTTATCTTCCTATTTTGGTTAAAATAAACTGAGAAGTGAGTTAAATCCCAGACATATTTTCTGACTTATTTTCATGGCTTAGTGCCAATTATGATCGGCCAATGACAGACTGCCAAGTAATCTGCGGCTGAGGTTTAGGTTACGCGTTTTTTCCTCTCTTCTTCTTGAGACTTCAAGTTGACACAATATACGTCATCCAATGAAAGGCAAGTTTTGGGCCGTTACAAAAATAATGTTGGAAGCAGAATGGTGATGTGTATGATCGGAAAGGTCAGCCATCGTGATTGATCCTGGGAATGGAACCTTTACGCATTGCAGTACAATAAAATGTGCGTTGGTTGTTTCAGCCATTGGAACTGCTGTCATTCACGCATTAGACGATTCTAGGAAGAGGCAGGAGGCTACCAGTGAAAGATCCAGGATTTTGTGTAAAAGGGGAAACATTTCGTTAAAAATGGTAAAATATGGGCAAAAAAATCCATATAAATTCCAGGCTATGCCCTGTTAAAGCGTGTTGAAAAAGATGGCCGCCTCGACCCGCCTCAAGTATGTCCAGTACGACCCCCAACCGGCCAGCGGTTAAGCCGATTAGCCGCCTAAAACTCTGGTGGCTAGCTAGCCGGCTAAGATTTTCCTTTAGCCATTAGCCATGTCATTTGTGTAAGAGTAATATTACACATTTGCTGCCATACACCGAACATAAAAATTGGAAACTTTTAGTGATTTTCTCATTATGCCAGTATTTGATGAAAAAATGAGCTTTGGCTCATTGGCACAAATGTTAAAGAGTTCTATTGAATCATGATGGACAACTCCATGTCATTGTTATTGTTATCATCATTGTCTGGTGGTAAAATATTTTGTAAGTTGTAACTTATGGCTAAGTTGATTAGCTGGCTAAAAGTGCAATGGCTAAGCGGCTAAGGAAATATCCATCGGTTGGGGGCCCTAATGTCAAGTTAATGTAGGTACGAAACAGCATTTTGGACTGTAGACTGTAGATGTTGCACTGTTCTTACTGACTAATATAAGCACAATATAGTTATGTCAAATTTAACAACAGCTTGTGCTATTACATCATGTTGACAAATTAAAACTATCGCTTAGAACTATCGCTGCAGAATTGAATTGTTGGTGTACGAGGGTATTTAAGACTCAACACAGCTTCCTTAAGATACGTAAAGACAATCGATCCTCACTGTTGTTACAGTGACAGTCTCTGTTGTGGTGACTGCACAAGAGCTGGCAATTTCTAACAAGAATTTGTCTTCATTATTATAAAATATGTGGAGAATTGAAAAGAACGAAAGACATTGAATTGAAATACTCTACTAAAATCGTTCACTTTGCGTTGTCTTTGAAAGGAATGTTATTGGTTTTAGCATCAGGGAGTGTGAGAAAAAATAAGGCTCAAGGTAAATGTCAACATCTGCGAAAAATACGTGTAAATTTGCACGTTTTCCTGCATCCTTGTTATTTTCTAAACTTTTCCCAATGGTCCAACTTTTTCATTGCTCTGGGATCTGGTGAATTGTGGGTTTTTTTTCAAGAATTACACTTCAGAGTGACATACGTCGCCACATTCTTACTAATCATTCCCCGGGCGAGCACTCGAGTTCAGCAATCGCGACCTGGTTAGCACTTTAAAGCTACCCTTCCGCTGTAAAAGGGTAAAAAGGTCATATTCAGCTCATTTGTAAGTTGGCAGTGGTCAGAGCAACATGGATCATTTCTATTATGTACATAGACTGTGCACTGCATACCTGAGAAGAACCTCACTCATGGAGAGACTGAACAGAAATGACTGAATTTGGCTATGGAAATGCTTTTTTTTGATACACCATAGGCCCAAACACACAGCAACTGAAAGGTGTGAGTTGCATTGTGATACGTTGTTCTTCAATTACAATCAGCATTGCACTCCAATTACAGTGTCAGCTGAAATGTGGCACTTTTTTCTTTCGTAAAATTCTGAGTAATTATAATGGAACCACAGCTTTAATAAACAATCATCCGGCGGAAGGTGATACCGTGATCTTTTTACGGAACGACCACCTGGTTCAGGCTAACAAAGTGGTCTCTCTGAAGGAATGGCTGCTCTGTAGGAAGTCTATGTTGGCCACATGCTTTGGTGTTAATAGTGCCTTCCTGGTCACCATAGTTCAGGAAGTGCCACAGTGGCTTCCTTAGTTAGTCTCAGTTTGAAGAAGAATGATAACGTTTTATGTTTTTAAGCGCGATATTTTCACATCACTTACTGCAGACTTCTGGAAAGTTTTCTGTGAGAGGCTCAGAGTGTTGTACAAGGAAAACTGAGCATGTCCGAAATTCAGAATAGAGGTACCAAGGGCTTTGAATCGTACCAGAATAAATGACTGTGACGGTTGAAAAAAATCCCAAAGAAACAAAGAACGCAAACAAAAGTTAAGCAGAGAGAACAAAAAAGTATTGAAATGGTTAAATAGTTAGTACTGGAGCTAACCGGCACATGTTTGCGCAGTGCTGACGCATCTATGTTTTCTCTGATGTACTGCGAGTACTAAGCGATTTTACGGAACAAATACAATATACATGAAAGTCAATAAATTTGTACGTAGTGGCAACTCAACTTTTGTATTTTCTATATTTGCAGCTATGTTTCTCAACAGTGATACCAGAACAACTGCGCAGTAGTCAATTGAGTTCATTCAGAAAGATTTTATTATTGCGTGTTGTATGGATTTTTCTGATGGTATGTAAACTTATGATATTGAGTCTGTAGCTTCTATGTAGGCGTAAATCCATATTCTAAAGTTGACGTACTTCGGGCTAGCAGAGAACGAATACTTCAGTCAGCGACCAGCAGTATCTCACACATTGTATGTTGTATGTAAGTCGACTAAAATCAAGAGTTACTAATTAACTTGTATTTAGCAATTGCAATGAAAGAGAAGTCATGCTTGGTAATCATACCTTTCTTTATTAACAAATATGTAGAAAATTAAGAAATGAAGAAGGTCTTTGAATTGACACTGCTCAACTGAATTGTTGATTTTAAACTACACTTTGAAAGAAATGCAACTGCATTTAATAATGCAATTGCAATTAATAATTGCATCAGAGAAAGTGCACAAAAACGCACAGAATACAGGAAAATTTGTGCTATTTTCAGTACCGGACTTATGTCTTGAAAAGGACTAAATTTAGTCTTGGGCCTAAATTTAGGCATTAGACTGTTATTTTACTAATAATAGTATAAATTTCCTACCTAATTTGCTTAAGCTGTATAATTTAGCAGGTGAAATAAATCAGGTAAGCCAAGGCTATTTCCTAAAGTTTTGATTATTGTCCATCTTTTTCATTCATCTTGGATCTGAGATGACTCAATCTTGCTATACCATCATCTCTCCATTTTCTCTTCTCTGCGAGCTTATCTAAAGGTGTTATCCTCTCTAGTTGAGTGAATACTGTCTCCATTGCAGGATTGTCCTTCATCTGTACCATATCTGTTCCTGCAAGGGAGAAATTTTTAAAACAGTTTCAATAACATTGGTTTTGCAATTTATGTTGAGAGGACAGGATTGAGTGTGCCGTTCAGGCAAACTTTGTTTCAATCACTTCAAGATGGTGGCTTACGCCAAGGTTGAGTGAGTTCTCTGCATGGGTTATAGTTTGTAAACCCGCTTTGATCACCAATACTGACCTAAAAAGCGGCATATTAAGCGCAGAAAATTTAACAAAAATCAATCTGATACAATAGGATTTCGTGAGACTTCGGCAGAATCACAAACTTGCTTTATACTGAAATTGGTCAAGACCAAAACATTTTAACAGTACTTTGATATATTTTAAAAAGTGACCCGTCTGACTAGAAAAGGCAGTTCTTCATATCGTTCTCATGTGTGTTCTCAAACTGAAAAAGTCAGATTGAGGACAGTTGATTGAACTGCAAGTACTGCTATTGTGACGCTACGTCATTGCGTCGTAAGTTCGCATAAAATTACGTCAATGATTACGTTTTAACCGACAAGAATTCTATTTACCTGAACCACTTGCTACGTCGTAAATCATTTCAGCATATCGATCTAGGTAACTCTGAAAACCTGAAAAGTCGGAAAAGTAGAGCATTATTAGCTTCATACAGATGCAACTTTTCGTTCTAGAGCAGGATAAGGTAAGCTGGCTCGAATTCAAAATTTCCCAATGATTTTACCTACACCAATGCTTTAGTCCAATGCTAAACTGGAGCTTAAATGTTGTTCAGTTAGGTAGTATTGGGTTACGTTCACATGGGTAACTGTCGTGTTGTAATTTTTATATCCGTTAAAGGAACAATGGTCGTCCTTTATGCTTTGCCCTAGGTTAACGTGTGGGCAATTTTAGGGTGTCTGGCAAAGCAGCTGCAGTACGATAGGATTTCTCGTTTCTACTTTTCGCTCTCATAGCTTTGTTAACATTGAGTACAGTGGGGCCTCCTTTTAACGACACTCAACAAGTGACGCACAAGAGAAGGAATCGCTCAATTCAGGTATAACCATACCCATTTAAGGCATTTAGGTTTCACCCTAAAAGGGTTGGTTTATAAAGCATGTATCTCAAAAGAAATGTTGTAAATGGGATGTCCTACAACTACTGAACGACCAATGAATTTTAAGACCACCTGCCACTTGTGGCCAGATATTCCAAGACAAAAGTAATAATTTTCATTTAGATTAACCTGTGTTTAAGGCAACCTGCGTTTTACGACCATAGTGATCACAGTAGAGAGTCATAAATAACAGGTTTCACTGTAACCTCACCGTCAGCATTGAGATGTGTTGTTTCAAAAGGTCCTATGAAAGAGTATCTCATCCCCATTCCATGAGTCAGAATCTTATCAATGTCTTCTACACTGATCACGTCATCCTATTCATGGTATACAGTATATACATTATATTGTATTTAGATGGAAAACATCGGAAAATGTTTATAAGACGTGTCTCTATATTCTGTTAAGTAGGGTTTTTTTGAAAGATCTCAATGAACCCGCCAGCACCAAATATTTATGGTTATAAGGCGCACAGTTGCTAATTTTATGGTGTACAAAAAATTATGTACGCCGCCAGTAGTTTTAATAAATTATAAAATGTATTGGTAAGAAGAAGATTATACCAAGACCAATTTGAGGCATTCTTGTATCAGTGCAAATTGAACCCTTGGTTGCACAAAACCGGGCAGTTCTTTCTTTAGGGTAACTGGTGATTGACCGATGTCAGTCATCAGATCCCGTGTCCTGGATAACACCTCCGGTAGGGTCCACGGGGCTGGTACTAGTTCCACAAGAGGCATGTAATACGGTGGGTTCACCTATTGAAAGTAGGTTTATTTTCAATAGATTCAAATTTAAATTTAAATTTCAAAAGCAGATGTTTTCCATTTTTAATTTACTGAACTGTTTTGCTCCAAAATTGATATCTTTAGTTTCAGTCTTCCTTAATTTTGTTGTCTTAAGCATTAACGAGAGTCTTTTTACGAAATTTACCAAAATAAGTGATATACCGAATAAAGTGCTTTTAGCGGTGGCTGTAAGGTACATTGGACGTGAGAAATGGGCTGCCCGCTAAATACCCTCGTGCACATACAGTACATAATATCCTTCTTACCTCGAAATGCAAATCAATATTATATCATTACGTGCTGCTGTGTTCTTTATATCAAAATAAGAGAGCCGAGTTTGTATGATCAAAAAACTAAATAAATAATTGACTTTGGTATTAACCAGTAGATCTTATTTGACAGTATAATTTTAATATCACTGTACCCTACTTTTTTACCATTTTGAAATCAAATCAATAATTATAGGTGGTACTGCCAATACGGTCTGTATTCTTCATCTAAAATGTTGAAATAAAATTCGCTTAGTGCGAGGGTGTTGCTAATGGGAAGCCTGTACAGTAAAGGATTTAGACCTGAATCAAAGTGATTTACACCTTTAGAGCAGACAACAGGCTAAAATACCATACCATTTAAAAACAATTATGGTAAACTGTTAGCAGCCTTTAATTGAATCATAGCGCCCTATGATTGAATTGAATTAATCAATAAACCAGTATTCTATTCATTGTTACCGGATGAGAGATGATGCATTGTGTTCTGTGCTTCAGATGTTCTGTAAATTTAGAACACGGAATGGCGCTGGAGGAGCTACTGAGAACCACTTCACCTGAGGCTAGTTCATCCAACTGCTCGAATACTTTCCTTTTTAGTTCGACATTTTCTGGAACACATTCCTGTCACAGTAAGAAAATTTAGTTGAAACCAGTTCGGGATTGTAGTATTAATTTGAAACAAAAAATTCTATGTCCTTGCTTTGACGGTTGTAAGTACAAGTTCAAACTCTGTTGCTCTAAAATGGGTAGAATTTTCAAGTTCGCGCACATTAACTTGAAAATAGATTTTTAAAGTGCGCTTCGCTGATTAAAATGGTGATCGAACATTAAGAAATTTATTCTTTGGCTGAATAGTTTTACAATAACAATTCTAAATCATAAAGTTTCAGGTTGAAGAAAGTGTCTGTGGTAGAACACTCGTCCCCGGATATATCGATATCGCTTATATCGATATCCCGCTTATTTCGATATTTTTTTCCTCGCCAAATATCTTCCATTGACCCTAATGTTAATTTCCCCACTTATATCAATACTCTTCCCTGTTTATATCGATATGTTTTTTTCAAATTTTACTTTTTGATGGGATATGATTTAGGGTCATCTCTAGTGTCTATGCCCATACTGACGCTTTATCTGGGACAAAAGGAAATATTTTAAATTTAATTTTAAGTGACAAAAGTTGTCCAAAAGC